>CAJQUN010001690.1:0-49577 GCA_907163345.1 Haberlea rhodopensis | reverse complement strand
CCGTAAGAATTTTTCACTCGGTTTAGGGTTTTCCTAGAAGAAAATTTTTTTTTACGGCCTCTATGATATCAGACGGGTTGATTTCTGAAAGTCAAAAGTCATATCTGTGTAAATGTAACATATTGGCTTTGGTAGATTCCAATTTTGAGTTTTCAAAAATGCGTAAGAATTTTTTCACTCGGTTTTAGGGTTTTCCTAGAAGAGAAAAATTATACGGCCTCTTTTGATGTCAGTCAGGGCTGATTTTAAAAGTCAAAAGTCATAACGGTGTGTAAGTATAACATTTTGGCTTTGGCAAAATCCAATTTGAGTTTTCAAAAAGTCGTAAGATTTTTTCTTTAGGTTTTAGGGTTTTCCAAGAAGAAAAAAAATTATACGGCCTCTATGATGTCAGCTCAAGCTGATTTTTGAAAGTCAAAAGTCATAACGGTGAAAATGTAAAATATTGGCTTTGGCATAATCCAATTTTGAGTTTTCAAAAATCCGTAAGAATTTTTCACTCGGTTTTAGAGTTTTCCAAGAATAAAAAAAATTATACGGCCTCTCTGATGTCAGCCTGGGATGATTTCAAAAAGTCAAAGTCATAACGGTGTAAATAGAACATTTTGGCTTTGGCAGATTCAAATTCTAGTTTTCAAAAAGGCGTAAGAATTTTTCACTCGGTTATAGGGTTTTCCTAGAAGAAAAAAAATTATACGGCCTCTCTGATGTCAGCCCGGGCTGATTTCTGAAAGTCAAAAGCCATAACGATGTAAATGTAACATATTGGCTTTCGCAGATTCCAATTTTGAGTTTTCAAAAAGTCGTAAGAATTTTTCACTCGTTTTAGGGTTTTCCCAGAAGAAAAAAAATTATACGGCCTCTTTGATGTCAACTTGGGCTGATTTCTGAAAGTCAAAAGTCGTAACGTTGTAAATGTAACATATTGGATTTGGCATAATCCAATTTTGAGTTTTCAAAAAGCCGTATGAATTTTTCACTTGGTTTTAGAGTTTTCCAAGAATAAAAAAATTATACTGCCTCTCTGATGTCAGCCTAGGCTGATTTCAAAAAGTCAAAAGTCATAACGGTGTAAATAGAACATTTTGGCTTCGCCAGATTCAAATTTTTAGTTTTAAAAAAGGCGTAAGAATTTTTCACTCGGTTTTAGGGTTTTCCTAGAATAAAAAAAATTATAATGCCTCTCCGATGTCAGCCCGAGCTGATTTCTGGAAGTCAAAAGTCATAACGGTGTAAATGTAACATATTGGCTTTGGCAGATTCCAAGTTTGAGTTTTCAAAAAGGCGTAAAAAATTCACTCGGTTTTAGGGTTTTCCTAGAAGAAATAAAATTATACAGCCTCTATGATGTCAGATCGGGCTGATTTCTGAAAGTCAAAAGTCATAACGGTGTAAATGTAATATATGGCTTTGACAGATTCCAATTTTGAGTTTTCAAAAAGTCGTAGAATTCTTCACTCGGTTTTAGGGTTTTCCTAGAAGAAAAAAAAATTATACGGCCTCTTTGATGTCAGCCCGGGCTGATTTCTGAAATAAAAGTCGTAATAGTGTGAATGTAACATACTGGCTTTGGCATAATCCAATTTTGAGTTTTCAAAAAGCCGTAAGAATTTTTCACTCGGTTTTAGGGTTTTCCGAGAATAAAAAAAATTTATACGTCCTCTCTGATGTCAGCCAGGGCTGATTTCTAAAAGTGAAAAGTCATAACGGTGTAAATAGAACATTTTGGCTTTGGTAGATTCAAATTTTTAGTTTTCAAAAAGGCGTAAGAATTTTTCACTCGGTTATAGGGTTTTCCTAGAAGAAAAAAAATTATACAGCCTCTCTGATGTCGGCCCGGGCTGATTTCTGAAAGTCAAAAGTCATAACGGTGTAAATGTAACATATTGGCTTTCGCAGATTCCAATTTTGAGTTTTCAATAAGTCGTAAGAATTTCACTCGGTTTTAGGGTTTTACTAGAAGAAATAAAATTATACGGCCTCTATGATGCCAGATCTGGCTGATTTCTGAATGTCAAAAGTCATAACGGTGTAAATTTAACATATTGGCTTTGACAGATTCCAATTTTGAGTTTTCAAAAAGACGTAAGAATTTTTCATCTGGTTTTAGGGTTTTCCTAGAAGAAAAAAAATTATACGGCCTCTATGATGTCAGACCGAGCTGATTTCCGAAAGTCAAAAGTCATATCGGTGTAAATGTAACATATTGGCTTTGGCAGATTCCAATTTTGTGTTTTCAAAATGGCGTAAGAATTTTTCGTTAGAGTTTAGGGTTTTCCAAGAAGTTAAAAAATTATACGGCCTCTCTGATGTCAGCCCGGGCTGATTTCTGAAAGTCAAAAGTCATAACGGTGTAAATGTAACATATTGGCTTTCGCAGATTCCAATTTTGAGTTTTCAAAAAGCCGTAAGAATTTTTCACTCGGTTTTAGGGTTCCGAGAAGAAATAAAATTACACGGCCTCTATGATGTCAGATCAGGCTGATTTCTGAAAGTCAAAAGTCATAACGGTGTAAATTTAACATATTGGCTTTGACAGATTCCAATTTTGAGTTTTCAAAAACCGTAAGAATTTTTCACTCGGTTTTTGGGTTTTCCTAGAAGAAAAAAAATTATACTGCCTCTCCGATGTCAGCCCGAGCTGATTTATGAAAGTCAAAAGTCATAACGGTGTAAATGTAACATATTGGCTTTGGCAGATTCCAATTTTGAGTTTTCAAAAAGGCGTAAAAATTTTCACTCGGTTTTAGGGTTTTCCTAGAAGAAATAAAATCATACGGCCTCTATGATGTCAGATCGGGCTGATTTCTTAAAGTCAAAAGTCATAACAGTGTAAATGTAATATATTGGCTTTGCAGATTCCAATTTTGAGTTTTCAAAAAGCCGTAAGAATTCTTCACTCGGATTTAGGGTTTTCCTAGAAGAAAAAAAATTATACGACCTCTTTGATGTCAGCCCAGGCTGATTTCTGAAATAAAAGTCGTAACAGTGTGAATCTAACATACTGGCTTTGGCATAATCCGATTTTGAGTTTTCAAAAAGCCGTAAGAATTTTTCACTCGGTTTTAGGGTTTTCCGAGAATAAAAATATTTATACGGCCTCTCTGATGTCAACCTGGGCTGATTTTTAAAAGTCAAAAGTCATAACGGTGTAAATAGAACATTTTGGCTTTGGTAGATTCAAATTTTTAGTTTTCAAAAAGGCGTATGAATTTTTCACTCGGTTATAGGGTTTTCCTAGAAGAAAAAAAATTATACGGCCTCTCTGATTTCAGCCCGGGCTGATTTCTGAAAGTAAAACGTCATAACAGTGTAAATGTAACATATTGGCTTTCGCAGATTTCAATTTTGAGTATTCAATAAGGCGTAAGAATTTTTCACTCAGTTTTAGGGTTTTCCTAGAAGAAATAAAATTATACGGCCTCTATGATGTCAGATCGGGCTGATTTCTGAAAGTCAAAAGTCATAACGGCGTAAATTTAACATATTGGCTTTGACAGATTACAATTTGAGTTTTGAAAAATAGTAAGAACTTTTCACTCGGTTTTAGGGTTTTCCTAGAAGAAAAAAAATTATACGGCCTCTATGATGTCAGACCGGGCTGATTTTCGAAAGTCAAAAGTCATATCGGTGTAAATGTAACATATTGGCTTTGGCAGATTCCAATTAGGAGTTTTCAAAAAGCCGTAAGATTTTTTCACTCGATTTTAGGGTTTTCCCTGAAGAAACAAAATTATACGACCTCTTTGATGTCAGCCCTGGCGGATATTCTGATAGTCGAAAGTCGTAACGGTGTAAATGTAACATATTGGCTTTGGCATATTCCAATTTGAGTTTTCAAAAAGCCGTAAGAATTTTTCACTCGGTTTTAGGGTTTTCCTAGAATAAAACTAATTATACGGCCTCTGTGATGTCAGCCTGGGGTGATTTCTAAAATTCAAAAGTCATAACGGTGTAAATAGAACATTTTGGCTTTGGCAGATTCAAATTTATTTCAAAAAGAAGTAAGAATTTTTGACTCGGTTTTAGGGTTTTCCTAGAAGAAAAAAAATTATACGGCCTCTCTGATGTCAATCCGGGTTATTTCTGAAAGTCAAAAGTCATAATGATGTAAATGTAACATATTGGCTTTGGCAGATTCCAATTTTGAGTTTTCAAAAAGCCGTATGAATTTTTCACTCTGTTTTAAGGTTTTCCTAGAAGAAATAAAATTATACGGCCTCTATGATGTCATATCGGGCTGATTTCTGAAAGTCAAAAGTCATAACGATGTAAATGTAACATATTGCCTTTGTCAGATTCCAATTTTGAGTTTTCAAAAAGGCGTATGAATTTTTCACTCGGTTTTAAGGTTTTCCTAGAAGAAATAAAATTATATGGCCTCAATGATGTCAACTCGGGCTGATTTCTGAAAGTCAAAAGTCATAACGGTGAAAATTTGAAATATTGGCTTTGGCGGATTCCAATTTTGAGTTTTCAAAAAGCCGTAAGATTTTTTCACTCGGTTTTATGGTTTTCCTAGAAGAAAAAAAATTATACGACCTCTCTGATGTCAGTCCGGGTTGATTTCTGAAAGTCAAAAGTCATAACGGTGTAAATGTAACATATTGGCTTTGGCAGATTCCAATTTTGAGTTTTCAAAAAGCCGTATGAATTTTTCACTCGGTTTAAAGGTTTTCCTATAAGAAATAAAATTATACGGCCTCTATGATGTCAGATCGGGCTCATTTCAAAAAGTCAAAAGTCATAACGGTGTAAATAGAACATTTTGGCTTCGCCAGATTCAAATTTTTAGTTTTAAAAAAGGCGTAAGAATTTTTCACTAGGTTTTAGGGTTTTCCTAGAATAAAAAAAATTATAATGCCTCTCCGATGTCAGCCCGAGCTGATTTCTGGAAGTCAAAAGTCATAACGGTGTAAATGTAACATATTGGCTTTGGCAGATTCCAAGTTTGAGTTTTCAAAAAGGCGTAAAAAATTCACTCGGTTTTAGGGTTTTCCTAGAAGAAATAAAATTATACAGCCTCTATGATGTCAGATCGGGCTGATTTCTGAAAGTCAAAAGTCATAACGGTGTAAATGTAATATATTGGCTTTGACAGATTCCAATTTTGAGTTTTCAAAAAGCCGTAGAATTCTTCACTCGGTTTTAGGGTTTTCCTAGAAGAAAAAAAATTATACGGCCTCTTTGATGTCAGCCCGGGCTGATTTCTGAAATAAAAGTCGTAATAGTGTGAATGTAACATACTGGCTTTGGCATAATCCAATTTTGAGTTTTCAAAAAGCCGTAAGAATTTTTCACTCGGTTTTAGGGTTTTCCGAGAATAAAAAAAATTTATACGTCCTCTCTGATGTCAGCCAGGGCTGATTTCTAAAAGTGAAAAGTCATAACGGTGTAAATAGAACATTTTGGCTTTGGTAGATTCAAATTTTTAGTTTTCAAAAAGGCGTAAGAATTTTTCACTCGGTTATAGGGTTTTCCTAGAAGAAAAAAAATTATACAGGCCTCTCTGATGTCGGCCCGGGCTGATTTCTGAAAGTCAAAAGTCATAACGGTGTAAATGTAACATATTGGCTTTCGCAGATTCCAATTTTGAGTTTTCAATAAGCCGTAAGAATTTCACTCGGTTTTAGGGTTTTACTAGAAGAAATAAAATTATACGGCCTCTATGATGCCAGATCTGGCTGATTTCTGAATGTCAAAAGTCATAACGGTGTAAATTTAACATATTGGCTTTGACAGATTCCAATTTTGAGTTTTCAAAAAGACGTAAGAATTTTTCATCTGGTTTTAGGGTTTTCCTAGAAGAAAAAAAATTATACGGCCTCTATGATGTCAGACCGAGCTGATTTCCGAAAGTCAAAAGTCATATCGGTGTAAATGTAACATATTGGCTTTGGCAGATTCCAATTATGTGTTTTCAAAATGGCGTAAGAATTTTTCGTTAGAGTTTAGGGTTTTCCAAGAAGTTAAAAAATTATACGGCCTCTCTGATGTCAGCCCGGGCTGATTTCTGAAAGTCAAAAGTCATAACGGTGTAAATGTAACATATTGGCTTTCACAGATTCCAATTTTGAGTTTTCAAAAAGCCGTAAGAATTTTTCACTCGGTTTTAGGGTTCCGAGAAGAAATAAAATTACACGGCCTCTATGATGTCAGATCAGGCTGATTTCTGAAAGTCAAAAGTCATAACGGTGTAAATTTAACATATTGGCTTTGACAGATTCCAATTTTGAGTTTTCAAAAACCGTAAGAATTTTTCACTCGGTTTTTGGGTTTTCCTAGAAGAAAAAAAATTATACTGCCTCTCCGATGTCAGCCCGAGCTGATTTATGAAAGTCAAAAGTCATAACGGTGTAAATGTAACATATTGGCTTTGGCAGATTCCAATTTTGAGTTTTCAAAAAGGCGTAAAAATTTTCACTCGGTTTTAGGGTTTTCCTAGAAGAAATAAAATTATACGGCCTCTATGATGTCAGATCGGGCTGATTTCTTAAAGTCAAAAGTCATAACAGTGTAAATGTAATATATTGGCTTTGCTAGATTCCAATTTTGAGTTTTCAAAAAGCCGTAAGAATTCTTCACTCGGATTTAGGGTTTTCCTAGAAGAAAAAAAATTATACGACCTCTTTGATGTCAGCCCAGGCTGATTTCTGAAATAAAAGTCGTAACAGTGTGAATCTAACATACTGGCTTTGGCATAATCCGATTTTGAGTTTTCAAAAAGCCGTAAGAATTTTTCACTCGGTTTTAGGGTTTTCCGAGAATAAAAATATTATACGGCCTCTCTGATGTCAACCTGGGCTGATTTTTAAAAGTCAAAAGTCATAACGGTGTAAATAGAACATTTTGGCTTTGGTAGATTCAAATTTTTAGTTTTCAAAAAGGCGTAAGAATTTTTCACTCGGTTATAGGGTTTTCCTAGAAGAAAAAAAATTATACGGCCTCTCTGATTTCAGCCCGGGCTGATTTCTGAAAGTAAAACGTCATAACAGTGTAAATGTAACATATTGGCTATCGCAGATTTCAATTTTGAGTTTTCAATAAGCCGTAAGAATTTTTCACTCAGTTTTAGGGTTTTCCTAGAAGAAATAAAATTATACGGCCTCTATGATGTCAGATCGGGCTGATTTCTGAAAGTCAAATGTCATAACGGTGTAAATTTAACATATTGGCTTTGACAGATTACAATTTGAGTTTTCAAAAATAGTAAGAATTTTTCACTCGGTTTTAGGGTTTTCCTAGAAGAAAAAAAATTATACGGCCTCTATGATGTCAGACCGGGCTGATTTTCGAAAGTCAAAAGTCATATCGGTGTAAATGTAACATATTGGCTTTGGCAGATTCCAATTATGAGTTTTCAAAAAGCCGTAAGATTTTTTCACTCGGTTTTAGGGTTTTCCCTGAAGAAACAAAATTATACGACCTCTTTGATGTCAGCCCTGGCGGATATTCTGATAGTCGAAAGTCGTAACGGTGTAAATGTAACATATTGGCTTTGGCATATTCCAATTTTGAGTTTTCAAAAAGCCGTAAGAATTTTTCACTCGGTTTTAGGGTTTTCCTAGAATAAAAATAATTATACGGCCTCTGTGATGTCAGCCTGGGGTGATTTCTAAAATTCAAAAGTCATAACGGTGTAAATAGAACATTTTGGCTTTGGCAGATTCAAATTTATTTCAAAAAGAAGTAAGAATTTTTGACTCGGTTTTAGGGTTTTCCTAGAAGAAAAAAAATTATACGGCCTCTCTGATGTCAATCCGGGTTGATTTCTGAAAGTCAAAAGTCATAATGATGTAAATGTAACATATTGGCTTTGGCAGATTCCAATTTTGAGTTTTCAAAAAGCCGTATGAATTTTTCACTATGTTTTAAGGTTTTCCTAGAAGAAATAAAATTATACGGCCTCTATGATGTCATATCGGGCTGATTTCTGAAAGTCAAAAGTCATAACGATGTAAATGTAACATATTGCCTTTGTCAGATTCCAATTTTGAGTTTTCAAAAAGGCGTATGAATTTTTCACTCGGTTTTAAGGTTTTCCTAGAAGAAATAAAATTATATGGCCTCAATGATGTCAACTCGGGCTGATTTCTGAAAGTCAAAAGTCATAACGGTGAAAATTTGAAATATTGGCTTTGGCGGATTCCAATTTTGAGTTTTCAAAAAGCCGTAAGATTTTTTCACTCGGTTTTATGGTTTTCGTAGAAGAAAAAAAATTATACGACCTCTCTGATGTCAGTCCGGGTTGATTTCTGAAAGTCAAAAGTCATAACGGTGTAAATGTAACATATTGGCTTTGGCAGATTCCAATTTTGAGTTTTCAAAAAGCCGTATGAATTTTTCACTCGGTTTAAAGGTTTTCCTATAAGAAATAAAATTATACGGCCTCTATGATGTCAGATCGGGCTCATTTCTGAAAGTCAAAAGTCATAATGGTGTAAATGTAACATATTGGCTTTGACGGATTCCGATTTTGAGTTTTCAAAAAGCCGTAAGAATTTTGTCACTCGGTTTTAGTGTTTTCCTAGAAGAAATAAAATTATACGGCCTCTATGATGTCAGATCGGGCAGATTTCTGAATGTCAAAAGTCATAACGGTGTGAATGTAACATATTGGCTTTGGCTGATTCCAATTTTGAGTTTTCAAAAAGCCTTAAGAATTTTTCACTCGTTTTAGGGTTTTCCTAGAAGAAGAAAAATTATACGGTCTCTATGATGTCAGACCGGGCTGATTTCTGAAAGTCAAAAGTCATAACGGTGTAAATGTAACATATTGGCTTTAGCATTATACGGCCTCTAGGATGTCAGATCGGGCTGATTTCTTAAAGTCAAAAGTCATAACGGTGTAAATGTAACATATTGGCTTTGACAGATTTCAATTTTGAGTTTTCAAAAAGCCGTAAGAATTTTTCACTCGGTTTTAGGGTTTTCCTAGAAGAAAAAAAATTATACGGCCTCTATGATGTCAGACCGGGCTGATTTCTGAAAGTCAAAAGTCATATCGGTGTAAATGTAACATATTGGCTTTGGCAGATTCCAATTTGAGTTTCCAGAAAGGCGTAAGAATTTTTCGTTAGGTTTTAGGGTTTTCCAAGAAGAAAAAAAATTATACGGCCTCTATGATGTCAGCTCGGGCTGATTTCTGAAAGTTAAAAGTCATAACAGTGAAAATGTAACATATTGGCTTTGGCGGATTCCAATTTTAAGTTTTCAAAAAGCCGAAAGAATTTTTCACTCGGTTTTAATGTTTTCCCAGAAGAAAAAAAATTATACGGCGTCTTTGATATCAGCCCGGGATGATTTCTGAAGGTCAAAACTCGTAACGATGTAAATGTAAAATATTGGCTTTGGCAGAGTCCAGTTTTGAGTTTTCAAAAAGCCGTAAGAATTTTTCACTCGTTTTTAGGGTTTTACAAGAATAAAAAAAATTATACGGTCTCTCTGATGTCTGCCTGAGCTGATTTCTAAAAGTCAAAAGTCAAAACGGTGTAAATAGAACATTTTGGCTTTGGCTGATTCAAATTTTTTGTTTTCAATAGGCGTAAGAATTTTTCACTCGGTTTTTGGGTTTTCCTAGAAGAAAAAAAATTATACGGCCTCTCTGATGTCAGCCCGGGCTGATTTCTGAAAGGCAAAACTCATAACGGTGTAAATGTAACATATTGGCTTTGGCAGATTCCAATTTTGAGTTTTCAAAAAGCCGTAAAAAAATTTCACCAGGGTTTAGGGTTTTCCTAGAAGAAAAAAAATTACACGGCCTCTATGATGTCAGACCGGGCTGATTTCTGAAAGTTAAAAGTCATATCGGTGTAAATGTAGCATATTACCTTTGGAAGATTCCAATTTTGAGTTTTCAAAAAGCCGTATGAATTTTTCACTCGGTTTAAAGGTTTTCCTAGAAGAAATAAAATTATACGGCCTCTATGATGTTAGATCGGGCTCATTTCTGAAAGTCAAAAGTCATAATGGTGTAAATGTAACATATTGGCTTTGACAGGTTCCGATTTTGACTTTTCAAAAAGCCGTAAGAATTTTTCACTCGGTTTTAGGGTTTTCCTAGAAGGAAAAAAATTATACGGCCTCTATGATGTCAGACCAGGCAGATTTCTGAAAGTTAAAGGTCATATTGATGTAAATGTAACATATTGCCTTTGGGAGATTTCAATTTTGAGTTTTAAAAAAGGCGTAAGAATTTTTGACACGGTTTTAGGGTCTTCCTAGAATAAGAAAAATTATACGGCCTCTAGATGTCAGCTCGGGCTGATTTCTGAAAGTCAAAAGTCATAACGGTGAAAATGTAAAATATTAGCTTTGGCGGATTCCAATTTTGAGTTTTCAAAAAGCCGTAAGAATTTTTCACTCGATTTTAGGGTTTTCCCAGAAGAAAAAAATTTATACGGCCTCTTTGATGTCAGCCCGGGCTGATTTCTGAAAGTCAAAAGTCGTAACGGTGTAAATGTAACATATTGGATTTGGCAAAATCCAATTTTGAGTTTTCAAAAAGCCGTAAGAATTTTTGACACGGTTTTAGGGTCTTCCTAGAATAAGAAAAATTATACGGCCTCTCTGATGTAGCCTAGGCTGATTTCTAAAAGTTGAAAGTCATAACGGTGTAAATAGAACATTTTGGCTTTGGCAGATTCAAATTTTTAGTTTTCAAAAAGGCGTAAGAATTTTTCACTATGTTTTAGGGTTTTCCCTGAAGAAAAAAAATTATACGGCCTCTCTGATGTCAGCCCAGGCTGATTTCTGAAAATCAAAAGTCATAACGGTGTAAATGTAACATATTGGCTTTGGCAGATTCTAATTTTGAGTTTTCAAAAAGCCGTAAGAATTTGTCACTCGGTTTTAGGGATTTTCCTAGAAGAAATAAAATTATAGGGCCTCTATGATGTCAGATCGGGCTGATTTCTGAAAGTCAAAAGTCATAACAGTGTAAATGTAATATATTGGCTTTGACAGATTCCAATTTTGAGTTTTCGAAATGCCGTAAGAATTCTTCACTCGATTTTAGGGTTTTCCTAGAAGAAAAAAAATTATACGGCCTCTTTCATGTCAGCCCGGGCTGATTTCTGAAAGTCAAAAGTCATACGGTGTAAATGTAACATATTGGCTTTGGCAGATTCCAATTTTGAATTTTCAAAAAGCCGTAAGATTTTTTCATTCGGTTTTAGGGTTTTCCTAGAAGAAATAAAATTATACGGCCTTTATGATGTCAGATCGGGCTGATTTCTGAAAGTCAAAAGTCATAACGGTGTAAATGTAATATATTGGCTTTGACAGATTCCAATTTTGAGTTTTCAAAAAGCCGTAAGAATTCTTCAATCGGTTTTAGGGTTTTCCTAGAAGAAGAAAAATTATACGGCCTCTGTGATGTCAGCTCAGGCTGATTTCTGAAAGTCAAAAGTCGTTACGGTGTAAATGTAACATATTAGCTTTGGCATAATCCAATTTTGAGTTTTCAAAAGCCGTAATAATGTTCACTCGGTTTTAGGGTTTTCCTAGAATAAAAAAATTTATACGTCCTCTCTGATGTCAGCCTGGGCTGATTTCTAAAAGTCAAAAGTCATAACGGTGTAAATAGAACATTTTGGCTTTGGCAGATTCAAATTTTTAGTTTTCAAAAAGGCGTAAGAATTTTTCACTTGGTTTTAGTGTTTTCCTAGAAGAAAAAAAAATTATACGGCCTCTCTGATGTCTGCCCAGGCCGATTTCTGAAAGTCAAAAGTCATAACGGTGTAAATGTAACATATTGGCTTTGACAGATTCCAATTTTGAGTATTCAAAAAGCCGTAAGAATTCTTCACTCGGTTTTAGGGTTTTCCTAGAAGAAAAAAAATTATACGGCCTCTTTGATGTCAGCCCGGACTGATTTCTGAAAGTCAAAAGTCGTAACGTTGTAAATGTAACATATTGACTTTGGCATAATCCAATTTTGAGTTTTCAAAAAGCCGTAAGAATTTTCACTCGGTTTTAGGGTTTTCCTAAAATAAAAAAAATTATACGGCCTCTCTGATGTCAGCCTTGGCTGATTCTATAAGTCAAAAGTCATAACGGTGTAAATAGAACATTTTGGCTTTGAGATATTCAAATTTTAATTTTTCAAAAAGGCGTAAGAATTTTTCGCTTGGTTTTAGGGTTTTCCTAGAAGAAAAAAAATTATACGGCCTCTATGATGTCAGATCGGGCTGGTTTCTGAAAGTCAAAAGTCATAACGGTGTAAATGTAACGTATTGGCTTTGACACATTCCAATTTTGAGTTTACAAAAAGCCGTAAGAATGTTTCACTCGGTTTTAGGGTTTTCCTAGAAGAAATTTTTTTTTACGGCCTCTATGATGTCAGACCGGGTTGATTTCTGAAAGTAAAAAGTCATATCGGTGTAAATGTAACATGTTGGCTTTGGCAGATTCCAATTTTGAGTTCAAAAAGCCGTAAGAATTTTTCACTCGGTTTTAGGGTTTTCCTAGAAGAAAAAAAATTATACGGCCTCTATGATGTCAGACCGGGCTGATTTCTGAAAGTCAAAAGTCGTAACGTTGTAAATGTAACATATTGGCTTTGGCATATTCAAATTTTTATTTTTCAAAAAGGCGTAAGAATTTTTCACTTGGTTTTAGGGTTTTCCTAGATGAAATAAAATTATACGGCCTCTATGATGTCAGATCGGGCTGATTTCTGAAAGTCAAAAGTCATAACTGTGTAAATGTAACATATTGGCTTTGACATATTCCAATTTTGAGTTTACAAAAAGCCGTAAGAATTTTTCACTCGGTTTTTGAGTTTTCCTAGAAGAAAAAATTTTTTACGGCCTCTATGATGTCAGACTGGGTTGATTTCTGAAAGTCAAAAGTCATATCGGTGTAAATGTAACATATTGGCATTTGTAGATTCCAATTTTGAGTTTTCAAAAATGCGTAAGAATTTTTCACTCGGTTTTAGGGTTTTCCTAGAAGAAATAAAATTATACGGCCTCTATGATGTCAGATCGGGTTAATTTCTGAAAGTCAAAAGTCATAATGGTGTAAATGTAACATATTGGCTTTGGCAGATTCCAATTTTGAGTGTTCAAAAAGCCGTAAGAATTTTTCACTCGGTTTTAGGGTTTTCCTAGAAGAAAAAAATTATACGGACTGATTTCTGAAAGTCAAAAGTCATAACAGTGTAAATGTATCATATTGGCTTTGGCAGATTACAATTTTGAGTTTTCAAAAAGGCGTAAGAATTTTTCGTTAGGTTTTAGGGTTTTTCAGGAAGAAAAAAAAATTATACGGCCTCTATGATGTCATCTCGGGCTGATTTCTGAAAGTCAAAAGTCATATCGGTGAAAATGTAAAATATTAGCTTTGGCGGATTCCAATTTTGAGTTTTCAAAAAGCCGTAAGATTTTTTAACTCGGTTTTAGGGTTTTCCCAGAAGAAAAAAAATTATACGGCCTCTCTGATGTCAGCCTGGGCTTATTTCTAAAAGTCAAAAGTCATAACGGTGTAAATAGAACATTTTGGCTTAGGCAGATTCAAATTTTTAGTTTTCAAAAAGGCGTAAAATTTTTCACTCGGTTGTAGGGTTTTCCAAGAAGAAAAAAATTATACGGCCTCTCAGATGTCTGCCCGGGCAGATTTCTGAAAGTCAAAAGTCATAACGGTGCAAATGTAACATATTGGCTTTGGCAGATTCTAATTTTGAGTTTTCAAAAAGCCATAAGAAGTTTTCACTCGGTTTTAGGGTTTTCCAAGAAGAAATAAATTTAAACGGCCTCTATGACGTTAGATCGGGCTGATTTCTGAAATATAAAGTCATAACGGTGTAAATGTAACATATTGGCTTTGACAGATTTCAATTTTGAGTTTTCAAAAAGCTGTAAGAATTTTTCACTTGGTTTTAGGGTTTTCCTAGAAGAAAAAAATTATACTGGCCTCGATGATGTCAGACCGGGCTGATTTCTGAAAGTCAAAAGTCATATCAGTGTAAATGTAACACATTGGCTTTGGCAGATTCCCATTTTGAGTTTTCAAAAAGGCGTTAGAATTTTTCGTTAGGTTATAGGGTTTTCCAAGAAGAAAAAAAATTATACGGCCTCTATGATGTCAGGTCGGGTTGATTTCTGAAAGTCAAAAGTCATAACGGTGTAAATTTAACATATTGGCTTTGACAGATTCCAATTTTGAGTTCAAAAAGCCGTAAGAATTTTTCACTCGATTTTAGGGTTTTCCTAGAAGAAAAAAAATTATACGACCTCTATGATGTTAGACCGGGCTGATTACAGAAAGTCAAAAGTCATAACTGCGTAAATGTAACTTATTGGCTTAGGCATATTCCAATTTTGAGTTTTCAAAAAGTCGTGAGAATTTTTCGTTAGGTTTTAGGGTTTTCCAAGAAGAAAAAAAATTATACGGCCTCTATGATGTCAGCTCAGGCTGATTTCTGAAAGTCAAAAGTCATAACGGTGTAAATGTAACATATTGGCTTTGACAGATTCCAATTTTGATTTTTCAAAAAGCCGTAAGAATTCTTCACTCGGTTTTAGGGTTTTCCTAGAAGAAAAAAAATTATACGGCCTCTTTGATGTCAGCCCGGGCTGATTTCTGAAAGTCAAAAGTCGTAACGTTGTAAATGTAACATATTGGCTTCGGCATAATCCAATTTTGAGTTTTAAAAAGCCGTAAGAATTTTTCACTAGGTTTTAGGGTTTTCCTAGAATAAAAAAAATTATACGGCCTCTTTGATGTCAGCCTGGGCTGGTTTCTAAAAGTCAAAAGTCATAACGTTGTAAATAGAACATTTTGGCTTAGGCAGATTCAAATTTTTACTTTTCAAAAAGGCGTAAAAATTTTCACTCGGTTTTAGGGTTTTCCAAGAAGAAAAAAATTATACGGCCTCTCAGACGTCAGCCCGGGCAGATTTCTGAAAGTCAAAAGTCATAATGGTGCAAATGTAACATAATGGCTTTGGGCAGATTCCAATTTTGAGTTTTCAAAAAGCCGTAAGAAGTTTTCACTCGTTTTAGGGTTTTCCTAGAGGAAATAAAATTATACGGCCTCTATGATGTTAGATCGGGCTGATTTCTGAAATATAAAGTCATAACGGTGTAAATGTAACATATTGGCTTTGACAGATTTCAATTTTGAGTTTTCAAAAAGCCGTAAGAATTTTTCACTCGGTTTTAGGGTTTTCCTAGAAGAAAAAAAAATTATACGGCCTCGATGATGTCAGACCGGGCTGATTTCTGAAAGTCAAAAGTCATATCAGCGTAAATGTCACATATTGGCTTTGGCAGATTCCCAATTTGAGTTTTCAAAAAGGCGTTAGAATGCTTCGTTAGGTTTTAGGGTTTTCCAAGAAGAAAAAAAATTATACGGCCTCTATGATGTCAGCTCGGGTTGATTTCTGAAAGTCAAAAGTCATAACTGTAAAAATGTAACATATTGGCTTTGGCGGATTCCAATTTTGAGTTTTCAAAAAGCCGTAAGAATTTTTCACGTGTTTTAGGGTTTTCCTAGAAGAAAATAAATTATACGGCGTATTTGATGTCAGCCCTGGCTGATTTCTGAAAGTCAAAACTCGTAATGGTGTAAATGTAATATATTGGCTTTGGAAGAATCCAATTTTGAGTTTTCAAAAAGCCGTTTGAATTTTTCACTCGGTTTTAGGGTTTTCCTAGAATAAAAAAATTATACGGCCTCTCTGATGTCAGCCTGGGCTGTTTTCTAAAAGTCAAAAGTCATAACGGTGTAAATAGAACATTTTGGCTTTGGCAGATTCAAATTTTTAGTTTTCAAAAAGGCGTAAGCATTTTTCACTTAGTTTTAGGGTTTTCCAAGAAGAGAAAAATTATACGGCCTCTTTGATGTCAGCCCGGGCTGATTTCTGAAAGTCAAAAGTCATAACAGTGTAAATGTAATATATTGGCTTTGACAGATTCCAATTTTGAGTTTTCGAAATGCCGTAAGAATTCTTCACTCGATTTTAGGGTTTTCCTAGAAGAAAAAAAATTATACGGCATCTTTCATGTCAGCCCGGGCTGATTTCTGAAAGTCAAAAGTCATATGGTGTAAATGTAACATATTGGCTTTGGCAGATTCCAATTTTGAATTTTCAAAAAGCCGTAAGATTTTTTCATTCGGTTTTAGGGTTTTCCTAGAAGAAATAAAATTATACGGCCTTTATGATGTCAGATCGGGCTGATTTCTGAAAGTCAAAAGTCATAACGGTGTAAATGTAATATATTGGCTTTGACAGATTCCAATTTTGAGTTTTCAAAAAGCCGTAAGAATTCTTCAATCGGTTTTAGGGTTTTCCTAGAAGAAGAAAAATTATACGGCCTCTGTGATGTCAGCTCAGGCTGATTTCTGAAAGTCAAAAGTCGTTACGGTGTAAATGTAACATATTAGCTTTGGCATAATCCAATTTTGAGTTTTCAAAAGCCGTAATAATGTTCACTCGGTTTTAGGGTTTTCCTAGAATAAAAAAATTTATACGTCCTCTCTGATGTCAGCCTGGGCTGATTTCTAAAAGTCAAAAGTCATAACGGTGTAAATAGAACATTTTGGCTTTGGCAGATTCAAATTTTTAGTTTTCAAAAAGGCGTAAGAATTTTTCACTTGGTTTTAGTGTTTTCCTAGAAGAAAAAAAAATTATACGGCCTCTCTGATGTCTGCCCAGGCCGATTTCTGAAAGTCAAAAGTCATAACGGTGTAAATGTAACATATTGGCTTTGACAGATTCCAATTTTGAGTATTCAAAAAGCCGTAAGAATTCTTCACTCGGTTTTAGGGTTTTCCTAGAAGAAAAAAAATTATACGGCCTCTTTGATGTCAGCCCGGACTGATTTCTGAAAGTCAAAAGTCGTAACGTTGTAAATGTAACATATTGACTTTGGCATAATCCAATTTTGAGTTTTCAAAAAGCCGTAAGAATTTTCACTCGGTTTTAGGGTTTTCCTAAAATAAAAAAAATTATACGGCCTCTCTGATGTCAGCCTTGGCTGATTCTATAAGTCAAAAGTCATAACGGTGTAAATAGAACATTTTGGCTTTGAGATATTCAAATTTTAATTTTTCAAAAAGGCGTAAGAATTTTTCGCTTGGTTTTAGGGTTTTCCTAGAAGAAAAAAAATTATACGGCCTCTATGATGTCAGATCGGGCTGGTTTCTGAAAGTCAAAAGTCATAACGGTGTAAATGTAACGTATTGGCTTTGACACATTCCAATTTTGAGTTTACAAAAAGCCGTAAGAATGTTTCACTCGGTTTTAGGGTTTTCCTAGAAGAAATTTTTTTTTACGGCCTCTATGATGTCAGACCGGGTTGATTTCTGAAAGTAAAAAGTCATATCGGTGTAAATGTAACATGTTGGCTTTGGCAGATTCCAATTTTGAGTTCAAAAAGCCGTAAGAATTTTTCACTCGGTTTTAGGGTTTTCCTAGAAGAAAAAAAATTATACGGCCTCTATGATGTCAGACCGGGCTGATTTCTGAAAGTCAAAAGTCGTAACGTTGTAAATGTAACATATTGGCTTTGGCATATTCAAATTTTTATTTTTCAAAAAGGCGTAAGAATTTTTCACTTGGTTTTAGGGTTTTCCTAGATGAAATAAAATTATACGGCCTCTATGATGTCAGATCGGGCTGATTTCTGAAAGTCAAAAGTCATAACTGTGTAAATGTAACATATTGGCTTTGACATATTCCAATTTTGAGTTTACAAAAAGCCGTAAGAATTTTTCACTCGGTTTTTGAGTTTTCCTAGAAGAAAAAATTTTTTACGGCCTCTATGATGTCAGACTGGGTTGATTTCTGAAAGTCAAAAGTCATATCGGTGTAAATGTAACATATTGGCATTTGTAGATTCCAATTTTGAGTTTTCAAAAATGCGTAAGAATTTTTCACTCGGTTTTAGGGTTTTCCTAGAAGAAATAAAATTATACGGCCTCTATGATGTCAGATCGGGTTAATTTCTGAAAGTCAAAAGTCATAATGGTGTAAATGTAACATATTGGCTTTGGCAGATTCCAATTTTGAGTGTTCAAAAAGCCGTAAGAATTTTTCACTCGGTTTTAGGGTTTTCCTAGAAGAAAAAAATTATACGGACTGATTTCTGAAAGTCAAAAGTCATAACAGTGTAAATGTATCATATTGGCTTTGGCAGATTACAATTTTGAGTTTTCAAAAAGGCGTAAGAATTTTTCGTTAGGTTTTAGGGTTTTTCAGGAAGAAAAAAAAATTATACGGCCTCTATGATGTCATCTCGGGCTGATTTCTGAAAGTCAAAAGTCATATCGGTGAAAATGTAAAATATTAGCTTTGGCGGATTCCAATTTTGAGTTTTCAAAAAGCCGTAAGATTTTTTAACTCGGTTTTAGGGTTTTCCCAGAAGAAAAAAAATTATACGGCCTCTCTGATGTCAGCCTGGGCTTATTTCTAAAAGTCAAAAGTCATAACGGTGTAAATAGAACATTTTGGCTTAGGCAGATTCAAATTTTTAGTTTTCAAAAAGGCGTAAAATTTTTCACTCGGTTGTAGGGTTTTCCAAGAAGAAAAAAATTATACGGCCTCTCAGATGTCTGCCCGGGCAGATTTCTGAAAGTCAAAAGTCATAACGGTGCAAATGTAACATATTGGCTTTGGCAGATTCTAATTTTGAGTTTTCAAAAAGCCATAAGAAGTTTTCACTCGGTTTTAGGGTTTTCCAAGAAGAAATAAATTTAAACGGCCTCTATGACGTTAGATCGGGCTGATTTCTGAAATATAAAGTCATAACGGTGTAAATGTAACATATTGGCTTTGACAGATTTCAATTTTGAGTTTTCAAAAAGCTGTAAGAATTTTTCACTTGGTTTTAGGGTTTTCCTAGAAGAAAAAAATTATACGGCCTCGATGATGGCAGACCGGGCTGATTTCTGAAAGTCAAAAGTCATATCAGTGTAAATGTAACACATTGGCTTTGGCAGATTCCCATTTTGAGTTTTCAAAAAGGCGTTAGAATTTTTCGTTAGGTTATAGGGTTTTCCAAGAAGAAAAAAAATTATACGGCCTCTATGATGTCAGGTCGGGTTGATTTCTGAAAGTCAAAAGTCATAACGGTGTAAATTTAACATATTGGCTTTGACAGATTCCAATTTTGAGTTCAAAAAGCCGTAAGAATTTTTCACTCGATTTTAGGGTTTTCCTAGAAGAAAAAAAATTATACGACCTCTATGATGTTAGACCGGGCTGATTACAGAAAGTCAAAAGTCATAACTGCGTAAATGTAACTTATTGGCTTAGGCATATTCCAATTTTGAGTTTTCAAAAAGTCGTGAGAATTTTTCGTTAGGTTTTAGGGTTTTCCAAGAAGAAAAAAAATTATACGGCCTCTATGATGTCAGCTCAGGCTGATTTCTGAAAGTCAAAAGTCATAACGGTGTAAATGTAACATATTGGCTTTGACAGATTCCAATTTTGATTTTTCAAAAAGCCGTAAGAATTCTTCACTCGGTTTTAGGGTTTTCCTAGAAGAAAAAAAATTATACGGCCTCTTTGATGTCAGCCCGGGCTGATTTCTGAAAGTCAAAAGTCGTAACGTTGTAAATGTAACATATTGGCTTCGGCATAATCCAATTTTGAGTTTTAAAAAGCCGTAAGAATTTTTCACTCGGTTTTAGGGTTTTCCTAGAATAAAAAAAATTATACGGCCTCTTTGATGTCAGCCTGGGCTGGTTTCTAAAAGTCAAAAGTCATAACGTTGTAAATAGAACATTTTGGCTTAGGCAGATTCAAATTTTTACTTTTCAAAAAGGCGTAAAAATTTTCACTCGGTTTTAGGGTTTTCCAAGAAGAAAAAAATTATACGGCCTCTCAGACGTCAGCCCGGGCAGATTTCTGAAAGTCAAAAGTCATAATGGTGCAAATGTAACATAATGGCTTTGGCAGATTCCAATTTTGAGTTTTCAAAAAGCCGTAAGAAGTTTTCACTCGTTTTAGGGTTTTCCTAGAGGAAATAAAATTATACGGCCTCTATGATGTTAGATCGGGCTGATTTCTGAAATATAAAGTCATAACGGTGTAAATGTAACATATTGGCTTTGACAGATTTCAATTTTGAGTTTTCAAAAAGCCGTAAGAATTTTTCACTCGGTTTTAGGGTTTTCCTAGAAGAAAAAAAAATTATACGGCCTCGATGATGTCAGACCGGGCTGATTTCTGAAAGTCAAAAGTCATATCAGCGTAAATGTCACATATTGGCTTTGGCAGATTCCCAATTTGAGTTTTCAAAAAGGCGTTAGAATGCTTCGTTAGGTTTTAGGGTTTTCCAAGAAGAAAAAAAATTATACGGCCTCTATGATGTCAGCTCGGGTTGATTTCTGAAAGTCAAAAGTCATAACTGTAAAAATGTAACATATTGGCTTTGGCGGATTCCAATTTTGAGTTTTCAAAAAGCCGTAAGAATTTTTCACGTGTTTTAGGGTTTTCCTAGAAGAAAATAAATTATACGGCGTATTTGATGTCAGCCCTGGCTGATTTCTGAAAGTCAAAACTCGTAATGGTGTAAATGTAATATATTGGCTTTGGAAGAATCCAATTTTGAGTTTTCAAAAAGCCGTTTGAATTTTTCACTCGGTTTTAGGGTTTTCCTAGAATAAAAAAATTATACGGCCTCTCTGATGTCAGCCTGGGCTGTTTTCTAAAAGTCAAAAGTCATAACGGTGTAAATAGAACATTTTGGCTTTGGCAGATTCAAATTTTTAGTTTTCAAAAAGGCGTAAGCATTTTTCACTTAGTTTTAGGGTTTTCCAAGAAGAGAAAAATTATACGGCCTCTTTGATGTCAGCCCGGGCTGATTTCTGAAAGTCAAAAGTCATAACAGTGTAAATGTAATATATTGGCTTTGGCAGATTCCAATTTTGAGTTTTCAAAATGCCGTAAGAATTTTTCACTCGGTTTTAGGGTTTTCCTAGAAGAAAAAAAATTATACGGCCTCTCTGATGTCAGCCCGGGCTGATTTATGAAAGTCAAAAGTCATAACGGTGTAAATGTAACATATTGGCTTTGGCAGATTCCAATTTTGAGTTTTCAAAAAGCCGTAAGAATTTTTCACTCGGTTTTAGGGTTTTCCTAGAAGAAAAAAATTATACGGCCTCTCTGATGTCAGCTCGGGCTGATTTATGAAAGTCAAATGTCATAACGGTGTAAATGTAACATATTGGCTTTGGCAGATTCCAATTTTGAGTTTTCAAAAAGCCGTAAGAATTTTTCACTCGGTTTTAGGGTTTTCCTAGAAGAAAAAAATTATACGGCCTCTCTGATGTCAGCTCCGGGCTGATTTATGAAAGTCAAATGTCATAACGGTGTAAATGTAACATATTGGCTTTGGCAGATTCCAATTTTGAGTTTTCAAAAGCCGTAATAATGTTCACTCGGTTTTAGGGTTTTCCTAGAATAAAAAAATTTATACGTCCTCTCTGATGTCAGCCTGGGCTGATTTCTAAAAGTCAAAAGTCATAACGGTGTAAATAGAACATTTTGGCTTTGGCAGATTCAAATTTTTAGTTTTCAAAAAGGCGTAAGAATTTTTCACTTGGTTTTAGTGTTTTCCTAGAAGAAAAAAAAATTATACGGCCTCTCTGATGTCTGCCCAGGCCGATTTCTGAAAGTCAAAAGTCATAACGGTGTAAATGTAACATATTGGCTTTGACAGATTCCAATTTTGAGTATTCAAAAAGCCGTAAGAATTCTTCACTCGGTTTTAGGGTTTTCCTAGAAGAAAAAAAATTATACGGCCTCTTTGATGTCAGCCCGGACTGATTTCTGAAAGTCAAAAGTCGTAACGTTGTAAATGTAACATATTGACTTTGGCATAATCCAATTTTGAGTTTTCAAAAAGCCGTAAGAATTTTCACTCGGTTTTAGGGTTTTCCTAAAATAAAAAAAATTATACGGCCTCTCTGATGTCAGCCTTGGCTGATTCTATAAGTCAAAAGTCATAACGGTGTAAATAGAACATTTTGGCTTTGAGATATTCAAATTTTAATTTTTCAAAAAGGCGTAAGAATTTTTCGCTTGGTTTTAAGGTTTTCCTAGAAGAAAAAAAATTATACGGCCTCTATGATGTCAGATCGGGCTGGTTTCTGAAAGTCAAAAGTCATAACGGTGTAAATGTAACGTATTGGCTTTGACACATTCCAATTTTGAGTTTACAAAAAGCCGTAAGAATGTTTCACTCGGTTTTAGGGTTTTCCTAGAAGAAATTTTTTTTTACGGCCTCTATGATGTCAGACCGGGTTGATTTCTGAAAGTAAAAAGTCATATCGGTGTAAATGTAACATATTGGCTTTGCAGATTCCAATTTTGAGTTCAAAAAGCCGTAAGAATTTTTCACTCGGTTTTAGGGTTTTCCTAGAAGAAAAAAAATTATACGGCCTCTCTGATGTCAGCCCGGGCTGATTTATGAAAGTCAAATGTCATAACGGTGTAAATGTAACATATTGGCTTTGGCAGATTCCAATTTTGAGTTTTCAAAAAGGCGTAAGAATTTTTCACTCGGTTTTAGGGTTTTCCTAGAAGAAAAAAAATTATACGGCCTCTCTGATGTCAGCCCGGGCTGATTTATGAAAGTCAAATGTCATAACGGTGTAAATGTAACATATTGGCTTTGGCAGATTCCAATTTTGAGTTTTCAAAAAGGCCGTAAGAATTTTTCACTCGGTTTTAGGGTTTTCCTAGAAGAAAAAAATTATACGGCCTCTCTGATGTCAGCCCGGGCTGATTTATGAAAGTCAAATGTCATAACGGTGTAAATGTAACATATTGGCTTTGGCAGATTCCAATTTTGAGTTTTCAAAAAGGCGTAAGAATTTTTCACTCGGTTTTAGGGTTTTCCTAGAAGAAAAAAAATTATACGGCCTCTCTGATGTCAGCCCGGGCTGATTTATGAAAGTCAAATGTCATAACGGTGTAAATGTAACATATTGGCTTTGGCAGATTCCAATTATGAGTTTTCAAAAAGCGTAAGAATTTTTCACTCGGTTTTAGGGTTTTCCTAGAAGAAAAAAATTATACGGCCTCTCTGATGTCAGCCCGGGCTGATTTATGAAAGTCAAATGTCATAACGGTGTAAATGTAACATATTGGCTTTGGCAGATTCCAATTTTGAGTTTTCAAAAAGGCGTAAGAATTTTTCACTCGGTTTTAGGGTTTTCCTAGAAGAAAAAAAATTATACGGCCTCTCTGATGTCAGCCCGGGCTGATTTATGAAAGTCAAATGTCATAACGGTGTAAATGTAACATATTGGCTTTGGCAGATTCCAATTTTGAGTTTTCAAAAGGCGTAAGAATTTTTCACTCGGTTTTAGGGTTTTCCTAGAAGAAAAAAAATTATACGGCCTCTCTGATGTCAGCCCGGGCTGATTTATGAAAGTCAAAAGTCATAACGGTGTAAATAGAACATTTTGGCTTAGGCAGATTCAAATTTTTAGTTTTCAAAAAGGCGTAAAATTTTTCACTCGGTTGTAGGGTTTTCCAAGAAGAAAAAAATTATACGGCCTCTCAGATGTCTGCCCGGGCAGATTTCTGAAAGTCAAAAGTCATAACGGTGCAAATGTAACATATTGGCTTTGGCAGATTCTAATTTTGAGTTTTCAAAAAGCCATAAGAAGTTTTCACTCGGTTTTAGGGTTTTCCAAGAAGAAATAAATTTAAACGGCCTCTATGACGTTAGATCGGGCTGATTTCTGAAATATAAAGTCATAACGGTGTAAATGTAACATATTGGCTTTGACAGATTTCAATTTTGAGTTTTCAAAAAGCTGTAAGAATTTTTCACTTGGTTTTAGGGTTTTCCTAGAAGAAAAAAATTATACGGCCTCGATGATGTCAGACCGGGCTGATTTCTGAAAGTCAAAAGTCATATCAGTGTAAATGTAACACATTGGCTTTGGCAGATTCCCATTTTGAGTTTTCAAAAAGGCGTTAGAATTTTTCGTTAGGTTATAGGGTTTTCCAAGAAGAAAAAAAATTATACGGCCTCTATGATGTCAGGTCGGGTTGATTTCTGAAAGTCAAAAGTCATAACGGTGTAAATTTAACATATTGGCTTTGACAGATTCCAATTTGAGTTCAAAAAGCCGTAAGAATTTTTCACTCGATTTTAGGGTTTTCCTAGAAGAAAAAAAATTATACGACCTCTATGATGTTAGACCGGGCTGATTACAGAAAGTCAAAAGTCATAACTGCGTAAATGTAACTTATTGGCTTAGGCATATTCCAATTTTGAGTTTTCAAAAAGTCGTGAGAATTTTTCGTTAGGTTTTAGGGTTTTCCAAGAAGAAAAAAAATTATACGGCCTCTATGATGTCAGCTCAGGCTGATTTCTGAAAGTCAAAAGTCATAACGGTGTAAATGTAACATATTGGCTTTGACAGATTCCAATTTTGATTTTTCAAAAAGCCGTAAGAATTCTTCACTCGGTTTTAGGGTTTTCCTAGAAGAAAAAAAATTATACGGCCTCTTTGATGTCAGCCCGGGCTGATTTCTGAAAGTCAAAAGTCGTAACGTTGTAAATGTAACATATTGGCTTTGGCATAATCCAATTTTGAGTTTTAAAAAGCCGTAAGAATTTTTCACTCGGTTTTAGGGTTTTCCTAGAATAAAAAAAATTATACGGCCTCTTTGATGTCAGCCTGGGCTGGTTTCTAAAAGTCAAAAGTCATAACGTTGTAAATAAACATTTTGGCTTAGGCAGATTCAAATTTTTACTTTTCAAAAAGGCGTAAAAATTTTCACTCGGTTTTAGGGTTTTCCAAGAAGAAAAAAATTATACGGCCTCTCAGACGTCAGCCCGGGCAGATTTCTGAAAGTCAAAAGTCATAATGGTGCAAATGTAACATAATGGCTTTGGCAGATTCCAATTTTGAGTTTTCAAAAAGGCGTAAGAATTTTTCACTCGGTTTTAGGGTTTTCCTAGAAGAAAAAAATTATACGGCCTCTCTGATGTCAGCCCGGGCTGATTTATGAAAGTCAAATGTCATAACGGTGTAAATGTAACATATTGGCTTTGGCAGATTCCAATTTTGAGTTTTCAAAAATGCCGTAAGAATTTTTCACTCGGTTTTAGGGTTTTCCTAGAAGAAAAAAAATTATACGGCCTCTCTGATGTCAGCCCGGGCTGATTTATGAAAGTCAAATGTCATAACGGTGTAAATGTAACATATTGGCTTTGGCAGATTCCAATTTTGAGTTTTCAAAAAGGCGTAAGAATTTTTCACTCGGTTTTAGGGTTTTCCTAGAAGAAAAAAAATTATACGGCCTCTCTGATGTCAGCCCGGGCTGATTTATGAAAGTCAAATGTCATAACGGTGTAAATGTAACATATTGGCTTTGGCAGATTCCAATTTTGAGTTTTCAAAAAGGCCGTAAGAATTTTTCACTCGGTTTTAGGGTTTTCCTAGAAGAAAATAAATTATACGGCGTATTTGATGTCAGCCCTGGCTGATTTCTGAAAGTCAAAACTCGTAATGGTGTAAATGTAATATATTGGCTTTGGAAGAATCCAATTTTGAGTTTTCAAAAAGCCGTTTGAATTTTTCACTCGGTTTTAGGGTTTTCCTAGAATAAAAAAATTATACGGCCTCTCTGATGTCAGCCTGGGCTGTTTTCTAAAAGTCAAAAGTCATAACGGTGTAAATAGAACATTTTGGCTTTGGCAGATTCAAATTTTTAGTTTTCAAAAAGGCGTAAGAATTTTTCACTTAGTTTTAGGGTTTTCCAAGAAGAGAAAAATTATACGGCCTCTTTGATGTCAGCCCGGGCTGATTTCTGAATGTCAAAAGTCATAACGGTGTAAATGTAACATATTGGCTTTGGCAGATTCCAATTTTGAGTTCAAAAAGCCGTAAGAATTTTTCACTCGGTTTTAGGGTTTTCCTAGAAGAAAAAAAATTATACGGCCTCTCTGATGTCAGCCCGGGCTGATTTATGAAAGTCAAATGTCATAACGGTGTAAATGTAACATATTGGCTTTGGCAGATTCCAATTATGAGTTTTCAAAAAGGCGTAAGAATTTTTCACTCGGTTTTAGGGTTTTCCTAGAAGAAAAAAATTATACGGCCTCTCTGATGTCAGCCCGGGCTGATTTATGAAAGTCAAATGTCATAACGGTGTAAATGTAACATATTGGCTTTGGCAGATTCCAATTTTGAGTTTTCAAAAAGGCGTAAGAATTTTTCACTCGGTTTTAGGGTTTTCCTAGAAGAAAAAAATTATACGGCCTCTCTGATGTCAGCCCGGGCTGATTTATGAAAGTCAAATGTCATAACGGTGTAAATGTAACATATTGGCTTTGGCAGATTCCAATTTTGAGTTTTCAAAATGCCGTAAGAATTTTTCACTCGGTTTTAGGGTTTTCCTAGAAGAAAAAAAATTATACGGCCTCTCTGATGTCAGCCCGGGCTGATTTATAAAGTCAAAAGTCATAACGGTGTAAATAGAACATTGTGGCTTGGCAGATTCAAATTTTTAGTTTTCAAAAAGGCGTAAGAATTTTTCGATTTTTCACTCGGTTTTAGGGTTTTCTAGAAGAAAAAAAATTATACGGCCTCTCTGATGTCAGCCCAGGCTGATTTCTGAAAGTCAAAAGTCATAACGGTGTAAATGAACATATTGGCTTGGCGGATTCCAATTTTGAGTTTTCAAAAAGCCGTAAGAATTTTTCACTCGGTTTTAGGGTTTTCCAGAAGAAAAAAAATTTTACGGCCTCTATGATGTCAGATCAGGCTGATTTCTGAAAGTCAAAAGTCATAACGGTGTAAATGTAACATATTGGCTTTGACAGATTCCAATTTTGAGTTTTCAAAAAGCCGTAAGAATTTTCACTCGGTTTTAGGTTTTCCTAGAAGAAAAAAAATTATACGGCCTCTTTGATGTCAGCCCGGCTGATTTTAAAAGTCAAAAGTCATAACGGTGTAAATGTAACATATTGGCTTTGGCAGATTCCAATTTTGAGTTTTCAAAAAGGCGTAAGAATTTTTCACCCGGTTTTAGGGTTTTCCTAGAAGAAAAAAAATTATACGGCCTCTCTGATGTCAGCCCGGGCTGATTTATGAAAGTCAAATGTCATAACGGTGTAAATGTAACATATTGGCTTTGGCAGATTCCAATTATGAGTTTCAAAAAGGCGTAAGAATTTTTCACTCGGTTTTAGGGTTTCCTAGAAGAAAAAAAATTATACGGCCTCTCTGATGTCAGCCCGGGCTGATTTATGAAAGTCAAATGTCATAACGGTGTAAATGTAACATATTGGCTTTGGCAGATTCCAATTTGAGTTTTCAAAAAGGCGTAAGAATTTTTCACTCGGTTTTAAGGGTTTTCCTAGAAGAAAAAAAATTATACGGCCTCTCTGATGTCAGCCCGGGCTGATTTATGAAAGTCAAATGTCATAACGGGTGTAAATGTAACATATTGGCTTTGGCAGATTCCAATTTTGAGTTTTCAAAAGGCCGTAAGAATTTTTCACTCGGTTTTAGGGTTTTCCTAGAAGAAAAAAATTATACGGCCTCTCTGATGTCAGCCCGGGCTGATTTATGAAAGTCAAATGTCATAACGGTGTAAATGTAACATATTGGCTTTGGCAGATTCCAATTTTGAGTTTTCAAAAATGCCGTAAGAATTTTTCACTCGGTTTTAGGGTTTTCCTAGAAGAAAAAAAATTATACGGCCTCTCTGATGTCAGCCCGGGCTGATTTATGAAAGTCAAATGTCATAACGGTGTAAATGTAACATATTGGCTTTGGCAGATTCCAATTTTGAGTTTTCAAAATGCCGTAAGAATTTTTCACCTCGGTTTTAGGGTTTTCCTAGAAGAAAAAAAATTATACGGCCTCTCTGATGTCAGCCCGGGCTGATTTATGAAAGTCAAATGTCATAACGGTGTAAATGTAACATATTGGCTTTGGCAGATTCCAATTTTGAGTTTTCAAAAAGGCCGTAAGAATTTTTCACTCGGTTTTAGGGTTTTCCTAGAAGAAAAAAAATTATACGGCCTCTCTGATGTCAGCCCGGGCTGATTTATGAAAGTCAAATGTCATAACGGTGTAAATGTAACATATTGGCTTTGGCAGATTCCAATTTGAGTTTTCAAAAGGCGTAAGAATTTTTCACTCGGTTTTAGGGTTTTCCTAGAAGAAAAAAATTATACGGCCTCTCTGATGTCAGCCCGGGCTGATTTATGAAAGTCAAATGTCATAACGGTGTAAATGTAACATATTGGCTTTGGCAGATTCCAATTTTGAGTTTTCAAAATGCCGTAAGAATTTTTCACTCGGTTTTAGGGTTTTCCTAGAAGAAAAAAAATTATACGGCCTCTCTGATGTCAGCCCGGGCTGATTTATGAAAGTCAAATGTCATAACGGTGTAAATGTAACATATTGGCTTTGGCAGATTCCAATTTTGAGTTTTCAAAAAGGCGTAAGAATTTTTCACTCGGTTTTAGGGTTTTCCTAGAAGAAAAAAAATTATACGGCCTCTCTGATGTCAGCCCGGGCTGATTTATGAAAGTCAAAATGTCATAACGGTGTAAATGTAACATATTGGCTTTGGCAGATTCCAATTTGTGAGTTTTCAAAAGGCCGTAAGAATTTTTCACTCGGTTTTAGGGTTTTCCTAGAAGAAAAAAATTATACGGCCTCTCTGATGTCAGCCCGGGCTGATTTACTGAAAGTCAAATGTCATAACGGTGTAAATGTAACATATTGGCTTTGGCAGATTCCAATTTTGTGTTTCAAAAGGCCGTAAGAATTTTTCCTAGGTTTTAGGGTTTTCCTAGAAGAAAAAAAATTATACGGCCTCTCTGATGTCAGCCTCGGGCTGATTTATGAAAGTCAAAAGTCATAACGGTGTAAAATGTAACATATTGGCTATTGGCAGATTCCAATTTTGAGTTTTCAAAAAGCCGTAAGAATTTTTCACTCGGTTTTAGGGTTTTCCTAGAATAAAAAAATTATACGGCCTCTCTGATGTCAGCCCGGGCTGATTTATGAAAGTCAAATGTCATAACGGTGTAAATGTAACATATTGGCTTTGGCAGATTCCAATTTTGAGTTTTCAAAAGGCCGTAAGAATTTTTCACTCGGTTTTAGGGTTTTCCTAGAAGAAAAAAAATTATACGGCCTCTCTGATGTCAGCCCGGGCTGATTTATGAAAGTCAAATGTCATAACGGTGTAAATGTAACATATTGGCTTTGGCAGATTCCAATTTTGAGTTTTCAAAAAGGCGTAAGAATTTTTCACTCGGTTTTAGGGTTTTCCTAGAAGAAAAAAAATTATACGGCCTCTCTGATGTCAGCCCGGGCTGATTTATGAAAGTCAAATGTCATAACGGTGTAAATGTAACATATTGGCTTTGGCAGATTCCAATTTGAGTTTTCAAAAGGCGTAAGAATTTTTCACTCGGTTTTAGGGTTTTCCTAGAAGAAAAAAAATTATACGGCCTCTCTGATGTCAGCCCGGGCTGATTTATGAAAGTCAAATGTCATAACGGTGTAAATGTAACATATTGGCTTTGGCAGATTCCAATTTTGAGTTTTCAAAAAGGCGTAAGAATTTTTCACTCGGTTTTAGGGTTTTCCTAGAAGAAAAAAAATTATACGGCCTCTCTGATGTCAGCCCGGGCTGATTTATGAAAGTCAAATGTCATAACGGTGTAAATGTAACATATTGGCTTTGGCAGATTCCAATTTTGAGTTTTCAAAAGGCGTAAGAATTTTTCACTCGGTTTTAGGGTTTTCCTAGAAGAAAAAAATTATACGGCCTCTCTGATGTCAGCCCGGGCTGATTTATGAAAGTCAAATGTCATAACGGTGTAAATGTAACATATTGGCTTTGGCAGATTCCAATTTTGAGTTTTCAAAAGGCCGTAAGAATTTTTCACTCGGTTTTAGGGTTTTCCTAGAAGAAAAAAAATTATACGGCCTCTCTGATGTCAGCCCGGGCTGATTTATGAAAGTCAAATGTCATAACGGTGTAAATGTAACATATTGGCTTTGGCAGATTCCAATTTTGAGTTTTCAAAAAGGCGTAAGAATTTTTCACTCGGTTTTAGGGTTTTCCTAGAAGAAAAAAAATTATACGGCCTCTCTGATGTCAGCCCGGGCTGATTTATGAAAGTCAAATGTCATAACGGTGTAAATGTAACATATTGGCTTTGGCAGATTCCAATTTTGAGTTTTCAAAAAGGCGTAAGAATTTTTCACTCGGTTTTAGGGTTTTCCTAGAAGAAAAAAAATTATACGGCCTCTCTGATGTCAGCCCGGGCTGATTTATGAAAGTCAAATGTCATAACGGTGTAAATGTAACATATTGGCTTTGGCAGATTCCAATTTTGAGTTTTCAAAAGGCGTAAGAATTTTTCACTCGGTTTTAGGGTTTTCCTAGAAGAAAAAAAATTATACGGCCTCTCTGATGTCAGCCCGGGCTGATTTATGAAAGTCAAATGTCATAACGGTGTAAATGTAACATATTGGCTTTGGCAGATTCCAATTTGAGTTTTCAAAATGCGTAAGAATTTTTCACTCGGTTTTAGGGTTTTCCTAGAAGAAAAAAATTATACGGCCTCTCTGATGTCAGCCCGGGCTGATTTATGAAAGTCAAATGTCATAACGGTGTAAATGTAACATATTGGCTTTGGCAGATTCCAATTTTGAGTTTTCAAAAAGGCGTAAGAATTTTTCACTCGGTTTTAGGGTTTTCCTAGAAGAAAAAAATTATACGGCCTCTCTGATGTCAGCCCGGGCTGATTTATGAAAGTCAAATGTCATAACGGTGTAAATGTAACATATTGGCTTTGGCAGATTCCAATTTGAGTTTTCAAAATGCCGTAAGAATTTTTCACTCGGTTTTAGGGTTTTCCTAGAAGAAAAAAAATTATACGGCCTCTCTGATGTCAGCCCGGGCTGATTTATGAAAGTCAAATGTCATAACGGTGTAAATGTAACATATTGGCTTTGGCAGATTCCAATTTTGAGTTTTCAAAAGGCGTAAGAATTTTTCACTCGGTTTTAGGGTTTTCCTAGAAGAAAAAAATTATACGGCCTCTCTGATGTCAGCCCGGGCTGATTTATGAAAGTCAAATGTCATAACGGTGTAAATGTAACATATTGGCTTTGGCAGATTCCAATTTTGAGTTTTCAAAAGGCGTAAGAATTTTTCACTCGGTTTTAGGGTTTTCCTAGAAGAAAAAAAATTATACGGCCTCTCTGATGTCAGCCCGGGCTGATTTATGAAAGTCAAATGTCATAACGGTGTAAATGTAACATATTGGCTTTGGCAGATTCCAATTTTGAGTTTTCAAAAGGCGTAAGAATTTTTCACTCGGTTTTAGGGTTTTCCTAGAAGAAAAAAAATTATACGGCCTCTCTGATGTCAGCCCGGGCTGATTTATGAAAGTCAAATGTCATAACGGTGTAAATGTAACATATTGGCTTTGGCAGATTCCAATTTTGAGTTTTCAAAAGGCGTAAGAATTTTTCACTCGGTTTTAGGGTTTTCCTAGAAGAAAAAAATTATACGGCCTCTCTGATGTCAGCCCGGGCTGATTTATGAAAGTCAAATGTCATAACGGTGTAAATGTAACATATTGGCTTTGGCAGATTCCAATTTTGAGTTTTCAAAAGGCGTAAGAATTTTTCACTCGGTTTTAGGGTTTTCCTAGAAGAAAAAAAATTATACGGCCTCTCTGATGTCAGCCCGGGCTGATTTATGAAAGTCAAATGTCATAACGGTGTAAATGTAACATATTGGCTTTGGCAGATTCCAATTTTGAGTTTTCAAAAGGCGTAAGAATTTTTCACTCGGTTTTAGGGTTTTCCTAGAAGAAAAAAATTATACGGCCTCTCTGATGTCAGCCCGGGCTGATTTATGAAAGTCAAATGTCATAACGGTGTAAATGTAACATATTGGCTTTGGCAGATTCCAATTTTGAGTTTTCAAAAGGCCGTAAGAATTTTTCACTCGGTTTTAGGGTTTTCCTAGAAGAAAAAAATTATACGGCCTCTCTGATGTCAGCCCGGGCTGATTTATGAAAGTCAAATGTCATAACGGTGTAAATGTAACATATTGGCTTTGGCAGATTCCAATTTTGAGTTTTCAAAAGGCGTAAGAATTTTTCACTCGGTTTTAGGGTTTTCCTAGAAGAAAAAAATTATACGGCCTCTCTGATGTCAGCCCGGGCTGATTTATGAAAGTCAAATGTCATAACGGTGTAAATGTAACATATTGGCTTTGGCAGATTCCAATTTTGAGTTTTCAAAAGGCCGTAAGAATTTTTCACTCGGTTTTAGGGTTTTCCTAGAAGAAAAAAAATTATACGGCCTCTCTGATGTCAGCCCGGGCTGATTTATGAAAGTCAAATGTCATAACGGTGTAAATGTAACATATTGGCTTTGGCAGATTCCAATTTTGAGTTTTCAAAAAGGCGTAAGAATTTTTCACTCGGTTTTAGGGTTTTCCTAGAAGAAAAAAATTATACGGCCTCTCTGATGTCAGCCCGGGCTGATTTATGAAAGTCAAATGTCATAACGGTGTAAATGTAACATATTGGCTTTGGCAGATTCCAATTTTGAGTTTTCAAAAGGCCGTAAGAATTTTTCACTCGGTTTTAGGGTTTTCCTAGAAGAAAAAAAATTATACGGCCTCTCTGATGTCAGCCCGGGCTGATTTATGAAAGTCAAATGTCATAACGGTGTAAATGTAACATATTGGCTTTGGCAGATTCCAATTCTGAGTTTTCAAAAGGCGTAAGAATTTTTCACTCGGTTTTAGGGTTTTCCTAGAAGAAAAAAATTATACGGCCTCTCTGATGTCAGCCCGGGCTGATTTATGAAAGTCAAATGTCATAACGGTTGTAAATGTAACATATTGGCTTTGGCAGATTCCAATTTTGAGTTTTCAAAAAGGCGTAAGAATTTTTCACTCGGTTTTAGGGTTTTCCTAGAAGAAAAAAAATTATACGGCCTCTCTGATGTCAGCCCGGGCTGATTTATGAAAGTCAAATGTCATAACGGTGTAAATGTAACATATTGGCTTTGGCAGATTCCAATTTTGAGTTTTCAAAAGGCGTAAGAATTTTTCACTCGGTTTTAGGGTTTTCCTAGAAGAAAAAAATTATACGGCCTCTCTGATGTCAGCCCGGGCTGATTTATGAAAGTCAAATGTCATAACGGTGTAAATGTAACATATTGGCTTTGGCAGATTCCAATTTTGAGTTTTCAAAAGGCGTAAGAATTTTTCACTCGGTTTTAGGGTTTTCCTAGAAGAAAAAAATTATACGGCCTCTCTGATGTCAGCCCGGGCTGATTTATGAAAGTCAAATGTCATAACGGTGTAAATGTAACATATTGGCTTTGGCAGATTCCAATTTTGAGTTTTCAAAAGGCGTAAGAATTTTTCACTCGGTTTTAGGGTTTTCCTAGAAGAAAAAAATTATACGGCCTCTCTGATGTCAGCCCGGGCTGATTTATGAAAGTCAAATGTCATAACGGTGTAAATGTAACATATTGGCTTTGGCAGATTCCAATTATGAGTTTTCAAAAGGCGTAAGAATTTTTCACTCGGTTTTAGGGTTTTCCTAGAAGAAAAAAAATTATACGGCCTCTCTGATGTCAGCCCGGGCTGATTTATGAAAGTCAAATGTCATAACGGTGTAAATGTAACATATTGGCTTTGGCAGATTCCAATTTTGAGTTTTCAAAATGCGTAAGAATTTTTCACCCGGTTTTAGGGTTTTCCTAGAAGAAAAAAATTATACGGCCTCTCTGATGTCAGCCCGGGCTGATTTATGAAAGTCAAATGTCATAACGGTGTAAATGTAACATATTGGCTTTGGCAGATTCCAATTCTGAGTTTTCAAAAGGCGTAAGAATTTTTCACTCGGTTTTAGGGTTTTCCTAGAAGAAAAAAATTATACGGCCTCTCTGATGTCAGCCCGGGCTGATTTATGAAAGTCAAATGTCATAACGGTTGTAAATGTAACATATTGGCTTTGGCAGATTCCAATTTTGAGTTTTCAAAAAGGCGTAAGAATTTTTCACCTCGGTTTTAGGGTTTTCCTAGAAGAAAAAAATTATACGGCCTCTCTGATGTCAGCCCGGGCTGATTTATGAAAGTCAAATGTCATAACGGTGTAAATGTAACATATTGGCTTTGGCAGATTCCAATTTTGAGTTTTCAAAAGGCGTAAGAATTTTTCACTCGGTTTTAGGGTTTTCCTAGAAGAAAAAAATTATACGGCCTCTCTGATGTCAGCCCGGGCTGATTTATGAAAGTCAAATGTCATAACGGTGTAAATGTAACATATTGGCTTTGGCAGATTCCAATTTTGAGTTTTCAAAAGGCGTAAGAATTTTTCACCCGGTTTTAGGGTTTTCCTAGAAGAAAAAAATTATACGGCCTCTCTGATGTCAGCCCGGGCTGATTTATGAAAGTCAAATGTCATAACGGTTGTAAATGTAACATATTGGCTTTGGCAGATTCCAATTTTGAGTTTTCAAAAAGGCGTAAGAATTTTTCACTCGGTTTTAGGGTTTTCCTAGAAGAAAAAAATTATACGGCCTCTCTGATGTCAGCCCGGGCTGATTTATGAAAGTCAAATGTCATAACGGTGTAAATGTAACATATTGGCTTTGGCAGATTCCAATTTTGAGTTTTCAAAAGGCGTAAGAATTTTTCACTCGGTTTTAGGGTTTTCCTAGAAGAAAAAAATTATACGGCCTCTCTGATGTCAGCCCGGGCTGATTTATGAAAGTCAAATGTCATAACGGTGTAAATGTAACATATTGGCTTTGGCAGATTCCAATTTTGAGTTTTCAAAAAGGCGTAAGAATTTTTCACTCGGTTTTAGGGTTTTCCTAGAAGAAAAAAATTATACGGCCTCTCTGATGTCAGCCCGGGCTGATTTATGAAAGTCAAATGTCATAACGGTGTAAATGTAACATATTGGCTTTGGCAGATTCCAATTTTGAGTTTTCAAAAAGGCGTAAGAATTTTTCACTCGGTTTTAGGGTTTTCCTAGAAGAAAAAAAATTATACGGCCTCTCTGATGTCAGCCCGGGCTGATTTATGAAAGTCAAATGTCATAACGGTGTAAATGTAACATATTGGCTTTGGCAGATTCCAATTTTGAGTTTTCAAAAGGCGTAAGAATTTTTCACTCGGTTTTAGGGTTTTCCTAGAAGAAAAAAATTATACGGCCTCTCTGATGTCAGCCCGGGCTGATTTATGAAAGTCAAATGTCATAACGGTGTAAATGTAACATATTGGCTTTGGCAGATTCCAATTTTGAGTTTTCAAAATGCGTAAGAATTTTTCACCCGGTTTTAGGGTTTTCCTAGAAGAAAAAAAATTATACGGCCTCTCTGATGTCAGCCCGGGCTGATTTATGAAAGTCAAATGTCATAACGGTGTAAATGTAACATATTGGCTTTGGCAGATTCCAATTTTGAGTTTTCAAAAGGCGTAAGAATTTTTCACTCGGTTTTAGGGTTTTCCTAGAAGAAAAAAAATTATACGGCCTCTCTGATGTCAGCCCGGGCTGATTTATGAAAGTCAAATGTCATAACGGTGTAAATGTAACATATTGGCTTTGGCAGATTCCAATTTTGAGTTTTCAAAATGCGTAAGAATTTTTCACTCGGTTTTAGGGTTTTCCTAGAAGAAAAAAATTATACGGCCTCTCTGATGTCAGCCCGGGCTGATTTATGAAAGTCAAATGTCATAACGGTGTAAATGTAACATATTGGCTTTGGCAGATTCCAATTTTGAGTTTTCAAAAAGGCGTAAGAATTTTTCACTCGGTTTTAGGGTTTTCCTAGAAGAAAAAAATTATACGGCCTCTCTGATGTCAGCCCGGGCTGATTTATGAAAGTCAAATGTCATAACGGTGTAAATGTAACATATTGGCTTTGGCAGATTCCAATTTTGAGTTTTCAAAAAGGCGTAAGAATTTTTCACTCGGTTTTAGGGTTTTCCTAGAAGAAAAAAATTATACGGCCTCTCTGATGTCAGCCCGGGCTGATTTATGAAAGTCAAATGTCATAACGGTGTAAATGTAACATATTGGCTTTGGCAGATTCCAATTTGAGTTTTCAAAATGCCGTAAGAATTTTTCACCCGGTTTTAGGGTTTTCCTAGAAGAAAAAAATTATACGGCCTCTCTGATGTCAGCCCGGGCTGATTTATGAAAGTCAAATGTCATAACGGTGTAAATGTAACATATTGGCTTTGGCAGATTCCAATTTTGAGTTTTCAAAAAGGCGTAAGAATTTTTCACTCGGTTTTAGGGTTTTCCTAGAAGAAAAAAATTATACGGCCTCTCTGATGTCAGCCCGGGCTGATTTATGAAAGTCAAATGTCATAACGGTGTAAATGTAACATATTGGCTTTGGCAGATTCCAATTTTGAGTTTTCAAAAGGCGTAAGAATTTTTCACTCGGTTTTAGGGTTTTCCTAGAAGAAAAAAAATTATACGGCCTCTCTGATGTCAGCCCGGGCTGATTTATGAAAGTCAAATGTCATAACGGTGTAAATGTAACATATTGGCTTTGGCAGATTCCAATTTTGAGTTTTCAAAAGGCGTAAGAATTTTTCACTCGGTTTTAGGGTTTTCCTAGAAGAAAAAAATTATACGGCCTCTCTGATGTCAGCCCGGGCTGATTTATGAAAGTCAAATGTCATAACGGTGTAAATGTAACATATTGGCTTTGGCAGATTCCAATTTTGAGTTTTCAAAAGGCGTAAGAATTTTTCACTCGGTTTTAGGGTTTTCCTAGAAGAAAAAAATTATACGGCCTCTCTGATGTCAGCCCGGGCTGATTTATGAAAGTCAAATGTCATAACGGTGTAAATGTAACATATTGGCTTTGGCAGATTCCAATTTTGAGTTTTCAAAAGGCGTAAGAATTTTTCACTCGGTTTTAGGGTTTTCCTAGAAGAAAAAAATTATACGGCCTCTCTGATGTCAGCCCGGGCTGATTTATGAAAGTCAAATGTCATAACGGTGTAAATGTAACATATTGGCTTTGGCAGATTCCAATTTTGAGTTTTCAAAAGGCGTAAGAATTTTTCACTCGGTTTTAGGGTTTTCCTAGAAGAAAAAAATTATACGGCCTCTCTGATGTCAGCCCGGGCTGATTTATGAAAGTCAAATGTCATAACGGTGTAAATGTAACATATTGGCTTTGGCAGATTCCAATTTTGAGTTTTCAAAAGGCGTAAGAATTTTTCACTCGGTTTTAGGGTTTTCCTAGAAGAAAAAAATTATACGGCCTCTCTGATGTCAGCCCGGGCTGATTTATGAAAGTCAAATGTCATAACGGTGTAAATGTAACATATTGGCTTTGGCAGATTCCAATTTTGAGTTTTCAAAAGGCGTAAGAATTTTTCACTCGGTTTTAGGGTTTTCCTAGAAGAAAAAAATTATACGGCCTCTCTGATGTCAGCCCGGGCTGATTTATGAAAGTCAAATGTCATAACGGTGTAAATGTAACATATTGGCTTTGGCAGATTCCAATTTTGAGTTTTCAAAAGGCGTAAGAATTTTTCACTCGGTTTTAGGGTTTTCCTAGAAGAAAAAAATTATACGGCCTCTCTGATGTCAGCCCGGGCTGATTTATGAAAGTCAAATGTCATAACGGTGTAAATGTAACATATTGGCTTTGGCAGATTCCAATTTTGAGTTTTCAAAAGGCGTAAGAATTTTTCACTCGGTTTTAGGGTTTTCCTAGAAGAAAAAAATTATACGGCCTCTCTGATGTCAGCCCGGGCTGATTTATGAAAGTCAAATGTCATAACGGTGTAAATGTAACATATTGGCTTTGGCAGATTCCAATTTTGAGTTTTCAAAATGCGTAAGAATTTTTCACTCGGTTTTAGGGTTTTCCTAGAAGAAAAAAATTATACGGCCTCTCTGATGTCAGCCCGGGCTGATTTATGAAAGTCAAATGTCATAACGGTGTAAATGTAACATATTGGCTTTGGCAGATTCCAATTTTGAGTTTTCAAAAAGGCGTAAGAATTTTTCACTCGGTTTTAGGGTTTTCCTAGAAGAAAAAAATTATACGGCCTCTCTGATGTCAGCCCGGGCTGATTTATGAAAGTCAAATGTCATAACGGTGTAAATGTAACATATTGGCTTTGGCAGATTCCAATTTTGAGTTTTCAAAAGGCGTAAGAATTTTTCACTCGGTTTTAGGGTTTTCCTAGAAGAAAAAAATTATACGGCCTCTCTGATGTCAGCCCGGGCTGATTTATGAAAGTCAAATGTCATAACGGTGTAAATGTAACATATTGGCTTTGGCAGATTCCAATTATGAGTTTTCAAAAGGCGTAAGAATTTTTCACTCGGTTTTAGGGTTTTCCTAGAAGAAAAAAATTATACGGCCTCTCTGATGTCAGCCCGGGCTGATTTATGAAAGTCAAATGTCATAACGGTGTAAATGTAACATATTGGCTTTGGCAGATTCCAATTTTGAGTTTTCAAAAGGCGTAAGAATTTTTCACTCGGTTTTAGGGTTTTCCTAGAAGAAAAAAATTATACGGCCTCTCTGATGTCAGCCCGGGCTGATTTATGAAAGTCAAATGTCATAACGGTGTAAATGTAACATATTGGCTTTGGCAGATTCCAATTTTGAGTTTTCAAAAGGCGTAAGAATTTTTCACCCGGTTTTAGGGTTTTCCTAGAAGAAAAAAATTATACGGCCTCTCTGATGTCAGCCCGGGCTGATTTATGAAAGTCAAATGTCATAACGGTGTAAATGTAACATATTGGCTTTGGCAGATTCCAATTTTGAGTTTTCAAAAGGCGTAAGAATTTTTCACTCGGTTTTAGGGTTTTCCTAGAAGAAAAAAATTATACGGCCTCTCTGATGTCAGCCCGGGCTGATTTATGAAAGTCAAATGTCATAACGGTGTAAATGTAACATATTGGCTTTGGCAGATTCCAATTTTGAGTTTTCAAAAGGCGTAAGAATTTTTCACTCGGTTTTAGGGTTTTCCTAGAAGAAAAAAATTATACGGCCTCTCTGATGTCAGCCCGGGCTGATTTATGAAAGTCAAATGTCATAACGGTGTAAATGTAACATATTGGCTTTGGCAGATTCCAATTTTGAGTTTTCAAAAGGCGTAAGAATTTTTCACTCGGTTTTAGGGTTTTCCTAGAAGAAAAAAATTATACGGCCTCTCTGATGTCAGCCCGGGCTGATTTATGAAAGTCAAATGTCATAACGGTGTAAATGTAACATATTGGCTTTGGCAGATTCCAATTTTGAGTTTTCAAAATGCGTAAGAATTTTTCACCTCGGTTTTAGGGTTTTCCTAGAAGAAAAAAATTATACGGCCTCTCTGATGTCAGCCCGGGCTGATTTATGAAAGTCAAATGTCATAACGGTGTAAATGTAACATATTGGCTTTGGCAGATTCCAATTTTGAGTTTTCAAAAAGGCGTAAGAATTTTTCACTCGGTTTTAGGGTTTTCCTAGAAGAAAAAAATTATACGGCCTCTCTGATGTCAGCCCGGGCTGATTTATGAAAGTCAAATGTCATAACGGTGTAAATGTAACATATTGGCTTTGGCAGATTCCAATTTTGAGTTTTCAAAAGGCGTAAGAATTTTTCACCCGGTTTTAGGGTTTTCCTAGAAGAAAAAAAATTATACGGCCTCTCTGATGTCAGCCCGGGCTGATTTATGAAAGTCAAATGTCATAACGGTTGTAAATGTAACATATTGGCTTTGGCAGATTCCAATTTTGAGTTTTCAAAAGGCGTAAGAATTTTTCACTCGGTTTTAGGGTTTTCCTAGAAGAAAAAAAATTATACGGCCTCTCTGATGTCAGCCCGGGCTGATTTATGAAAGTCAAATGTCATAACGGTGTAAATGTAACATATTGGCTTTGGCAGATTCCAATTTTGAGTTTTCAAAAAGGCGTAAGAATTTTTCACTCGGTTTTAGGGTTTTCCTAGAAGAAAAAAATTATACGGCCTCTCTGATGTCAGCCCGGGCTGATTTATGAAAGTCAAATGTCATAACGGTGTAAATGTAACATATTGGCTTTGGCAGATTCCAATTTTGAGTTTTCAAAAGGCGTAAGAATTTTTCACTCGGTTTTAGGGTTTTCCTAGAAGAAAAAAATTATACGGCCTCTCTGATGTCAGCCCGGGCTGATTTATGAAAGTCAAATGTCATAACGGTGTAAATGTAACATATTGGCTTTGGCAGATTCCAATTTTGAGTTTTCAAAAGGCGTAAGAATTTTTCACTCGGTTTTAGGGTTTTCCTAGAAGAAAAAAATTATACGGCCTCTCTGATGTCAGCCCGGGCTGATTTATGAAAGTCAAATGTCATAACGGTGTAAATGTAACATATTGGCTTTGGCAGATTCCAATTTTGAGTTTTCAAAAAGGCGTAAGAATTTTTCACTCGGTTTTAGGGTTTTCCTAGAAGAAAAAAATTATACGGCCTCTCTGATGTCAGCCCGGGCTGATTTATGAAAGTCAAATGTCATAACGGTGTAAATGTAACATATTGGCTTTGGCAGATTCCAATTTTGAGTTTTCAAAAAGGCGTAAGAATTTTTCACTCGGTTTTAGGGTTTTCCTAGAAGAAAAAAAATTATACGGCCTCTCTGATGTCAGCCCGGGCTGATTTATGAAAGTCAAATGTCATAACGGTGTAAATGTAACATATTGGCTTTGGCAGATTCCAATTTTGAGTTTTCAAAAGGCGTAAGAATTTTTCACTCGGTTTTAGGGTTTTCCTAGAAGAAAAAAAATTATACGGCCTCTCTGATGTCAGCCCGGGCTGATTTATGAAAGTCAAATGTCATAACGGTGTAAATGTAACATATTGGCTTTGGCAGATTCCAATTTTGAGTTTTCAAAAAGGCGTAAGAATTTTTCACTCGGTTTTAGGGTTTTCCTAGAAGAAAAAAATTATACGGCCTCTCTGATGTCAGCCCGGGCTGATTTATGAAAGTCAAATGTCATAACGGTGTAAATGTAACATATTGGCTTTGGCAGATTCCAATTTTGAGTTTTCAAAAGGCGTAAGAATTTTTCACTCGGTTTTAGGGTTTTCCTAGAAGAAAAAAATTATACGGCCTCTCTGATGTCAGCCCGGGCTGATTTATGAAAGTCAAATGTCATAACGGTGTAAATGTAACATATTGGCTTTGGCAGATTCCAATTTTGAGTTTTCAAAAGGCGTAAGAATTTTTCACCTCGGTTTTAGGGTTTTCCTAGAAGAAAAAAATTATACGGCCTCTCTGATGTCAGCCCGGGCTGATTTATGAAAGTCAAATGTCATAACGGTGTAAATGTAACATATTGGCTTTGGCAGATTCCAATTTTGAGTTTTCAAAAGGCGTAAGAATTTTTCACTCGGTTTTAGGGTTTTCCTAGAAGAAAAAAATTATACGGCCTCTCTGATGTCAGCCCGGGCTGATTTATGAAAGTCAAATGTCATAACGGTGTAAATGTAACATATTGGCTTTGGCAGATTCCAATTTTGAGTTTTCAAAATGCGTAAGAATTTTTCACTCGGTTTTAGGGTTTTCCTAGAAGAAAAAAATTATACGGCCTCTCTGATGTCAGCCCGGGCTGATTTATGAAAGTCAAATGTCATAACGGTGTAAATGTAACATATTGGCTTTGGCAGATTCCAATTTTGAGTTTTCAAAAGGCGTAAGAATTTTTCACCTCGGTTTTAGGGTTTTCCTAGAAGAAAAAAATTATACGGCCTCTCTGATGTCAGCCCGGGCTGATTTATGAAAGTCAAATGTCATAACGGTGTAAATGTAACATATTGGCTTTGGCAGATTCCAATTTTGAGTTTTCAAAAGGCGTAAGAATTTTTCACTCGGTTTTAGGGTTTTCCTAGAAGAAAAAAATTATACGGCCTCTCTGATGTCAGCCCGGGCTGATTTATGAAAGTCAAATGTCATAACGGTGTAAATGTAACATATTGGCTTTGGCAGATTCCAATTTTGAGTTTTCAAAATGCGTAAGAATTTTTTCACTCGGTTTTAGGGTTTTCCTAGAAGAAAAAAATTATACGGCCTCTCTGATGTCAGCCCGGGCTGATTTATGAAAGTCAAATGTCATAACGGTGTAAATGTAACATATTGGCTTTGGCAGATTCCAATTTTGAGTTTTCAAAATGCCGTAAGAATTTTTCACCCGGTTTTAGGGTTTTCCTAGAAGAAAAAAATTATACGGCCTCTCTGATGTCAGCCCGGGCTGATTTATGAAAGTCAAATGTCATAACGGTTGTAAATGTAACATATTGGCTTTGGCAGATTCCAATTTTGAGTTTTCAAAAGGCCGTAAGAATTTTTCACCCGGTTTTAGGGTTTTCCTAGAAGAAAAAAATTATACGGCCTCTCTGATGTCAGCCCGGGCTGATTTATGAAAGTCAAATGTCATAACGGTGTAAATGTAACATATTGGCTTTGGCAGATTCCAATTTTGAGTTTTCAAAAGGCGTAAGAATTTTTCACTCGGTTTTAGGGTTTTCCTAGAAGAAAAAAATTATACGGCCTCTCTGATGTCAGCCCGGGCTGATTTATGAAAGTCAAATGTCATAACGGTGTAAATGTAACATATTGGCTTTGGCAGATTCCAATTTGAGTTTTCAAAAGGCGTAAGAATTTTTCACTCGGTTTTAGGGTTTTCCTAGAAGAAAAAAATTATACGGCCTCTCTGATGTCAGCCCGGGCTGATTTATGAAAGTCAAATGTCATAACGGTGTAAATGTAACATATTGGCTTTGGCAGATTCCAATTCTGAGTTTTCAAAAGGCCGTAAGAATTTTTCACTCGGTTTTAGGGTTTTCCTAGAAGAAAAAAATTATACGGCCTCTCTGATGTCAGCCCGGGCTGATTTATGAAAGTCAAATGTCATAACGGTGTAAATGTAACATATTGGCTTTGGCAGATTCCAATTTTGAGTTTTCAAAAGGCGTAAGAATTTTTCACTCGGTTTTAGGGTTTTCCTAGAAGAAAAAAATTATACGGCCTCTCTGATGTCAGCCCGGGCTGATTTATGAAAGTCAAATGTCATAACGGTTGTAAATGTAACATATTGGCTTTGGCAGATTCCAATTTTGAGTTTTCAAAAAGGCGTAAGAATTTTTCACTCGGTTTTAGGGTTTTCCTAGAAGAAAAAAATTATACGGCCTCTCTGATGTCAGCCCGGGCTGATTTATGAAAGTCAAATGTCATAACGGTGTAAATGTAACATATTGGCTTTGGCAGATTCCAATTTTGAGTTTTCAAAAGGCGTAAGAATTTTTCACTCGGTTTTAGGGTTTTCCTAGAAGAAAAAAATTATACGGCCTCTCTGATGTCAGCCCGGGCTGATTTATGAAAGTCAAATGTCATAACGGTGTAAATGTAACATATTGGCTTTGGCAGATTCCAATTTTGAGTTTTCAAAAAGGCGTAAGAATTTTTCACTCGGTTTTAGGGTTTTCCTAGAAGAAAAAAAATTATACGGCCTCTCTGATGTCAGCCCGGGCTGATTTATGAAAGTCAAATGTCATAACGGTGTAAATGTAACATATTGGCTTTGGCAGATTCCAATTTTGAGTTTTCAAAAGGCGTAAGAATTTTTCACTCGGTTTTAGGGTTTTCCTAGAAGAAAAAAAATTATACGGCCTCTCTGATGTCAGCCCGGGCTGATTTATGAAAGTCAAATGTCATAACGGTGTAAATGTAACATATTGGCTTTGGCAGATTCCAATTTGAGTTTTCAAAATGCCGTAAGAATTTTTCACCCGGTTTTAGGGTTTTCCTAGAAGAAAAAAATTATACGGCCTCTCTGATGTCAGCCCGGGCTGATTTATGAAAGTCAAATGTCATAACGGTGTAAATGTAACATATTGGCTTTGGCAGATTCCAATTTTGAGTTTTCAAAAAGGCGTAAGAATTTTTCACTCGGTTTTAGGGTTTTCCTAGAAGAAAAAAATTATACGGCCTCTCTGATGTCAGCCCGGGCTGATTTATGAAAGTCAAATGTCATAACGGTGTAAATGTAACATATTGGCTTTGGCAGATTCCAATTTGAGTTTTCAAAAGGCCGTAAGAATTTTTCACCTCGGTTTTAGGGTTTTCCTAGAAGAAAAAAATTATACGGCCTCTCTGATGTCAGCCCGGGCTGATTTATGAAAGTCAAATGTCATAACGGTGTAAATGTAACATATTGGCTTTGGCAGATTCCAATTTTGAGTTTTCAAAAGGCGTAAGAATTTTTCACTCCGGTTTTAGGGTTTTCCTAGAAGAAAAAAAATTATACGGCCTCTCTGATGTCAGCCCGGGCTGATTTATGAAAGTCAAATGTCATAACGGTGTAAATGTAACATATTGGCTTTGGCAGATTCCAATTTTGAGTTTTCAAAAGGCGTAAGAATTTTTCACTCGGTTTTAGGGTTTTCCTAGAAGAAAAAAATTATACGGCCTCTCTGATGTCAGCCCGGGCTGATTTATGAAAGTCAAATGTCATAACGGTGTAAATGTAACATATTGGCTTTGGCAGATTCCAATTTTGAGTTTTCAAAAGGCCGTAAGAATTTTTCACTCGGTTTTAGGGTTTTCCTAGAAGAAAAAAATTATACGGCCTCTCTGATGTCAGCCCGGGCTGATTTATGAAAGTCAAATGTCATAACGGTTGTAAATGTAACATATTGGCTTTGGCAGATTCCAATTTTGAGTTTTCAAAAGGCGTAAGAATTTTTCACTCGGTTTTAGGGTTTTCCTAGAAGAAAAAAATTATACGGCCTCTCTGATGTCAGCCCGGGCTGATTTATGAAAGTCAAATGTCATAACGGTGTAAATGTAACATATTGGCTTTGGCAGATTCCAATTTTGAGTTTTCAAAATGCCGTAAGAATTTTTCACCCGGTTTTAGGGTTTTCCTAGAAGAAAAAAATTATACGGCCTCTCTGATGTCAGCCCGGGCTGATTTATGAAAGTCAAATGTCATAACGGTGTAAATGTAACATATTGGCTTTGGCAGATTCCAATTTTGAGTTTTCAAAATGCGTAAGAATTTTTCACTCGGTTTTAGGGTTTTCCTAGAAGAAAAAAATTATACGGCCTCTCTGATGTCAGCCCGGGCTGATTTATGAAAGTCAAATGTCATAACGGTGTAAATGTAACATATTGGCTTTGGCAGATTCCAATTTTGAGTTTTCAAAATGCGTAAGAATTTTTCACTCGGTTTTAGGGTTTTCCTAGAAGAAAAAAATTATACGGCCTCTCTGATGTCAGCCCGGGCTGATTTATGAAAGTCAAATGTCATAACGGTGTAAATGTAACATATTGGCTTTGGCAGATTCCAATTTTGAGTTTTCAAAAAGGCGTAAGAATTTTTCACTCGGTTTTAGGGTTTTCCTAGAAGAAAAAAATTATACGGCCTCTCTGATGTCAGCCCGGGCTGATTTATGAAAGTCAAATGTCATAACGGTGTAAATGTAACATATTGGCTTTGGCAGATTCCAATTTTGAGTTTTCAAAATGCCGTAAGAATTTTTCACTCGGTTTTAGGGTTTTCCTAGAAGAAAAAAATTATACGGCCTCTCTGATGTCAGCCCGGGCTGATTTATGAAAGTCAAATGTCATAACGGTGTAAATGTAACATATTGGCTTTGGCAGATTCCAATTTTGAGTTTTCAAAAGGCGTAAGAATTTTTCACTCGGTTTTAGGGTTTTCCTAGAAGAAAAAAATTATACGGCCTCTCTGATGTCAGCCCGGGCTGATTTATGAAAGTCAAATGTCATAACGGTGTAAATGTAACATATTGGCTTTGGCAGATTCCAATTTTGAGTTTTCAAAAAGGCGTAAGAATTTTTCACTCCGGTTTTAGGGTTTTCCTAGAAGAAAAAAATTATACGGCCTCTCTGATGTCAGCCCGGGCTGATTTATGAAAGTCAAATGTCATAACGGTGTAAATGTAACATATTGGCTTTGGCAGATTCCAATTTTGAGTTTTCAAAAGGCGTAAGAATTTTTCACTCCGGTTTTAGGGTTTTCCTAGAAGAAAAAAATTATACGGCCTCTCTGATGTCAGCCCGGGCTGATTTATGAAAGTCAAATGTCATAACGGTGTAAATGTAACATATTGGCTTTGGCAGATTCCAATTTGAGTTTTCAAAAGGCGTAAGAATTTTTCACCCGGTTTTAGGGTTTTCCTAGAAGAAAAAAATTATACGGCCTCTCTGATGTCAGCCCGGGCTGATTTATGAAAGTCAAATGTCATAACGGTGTAAATGTAACATATTGGCTTTGGCAGATTCCAATTTTGAGTTTTCAAAATGCGTAAGAATTTTTCACCCGGTTTTAGGGTTTTCCTAGAAGAAAAAAATTATACGGCCTCTCTGATGTCAGCCCGGGCTGATTTATGAAAGTCAAATGTCATAACGGTGTAAATGTAACATATTGGCTTTGGCAGATTCCAATTTTGAGTTTTCAAAAGGCGTAAGAATTTTTCACTCGGTTTTAGGGTTTTCCTAGAAGAAAAAAATTATACGGCCTCTCTGATGTCAGCCCGGGCTGATTTATGAAAGTCAAATGTCATAACGGTGTAAATGTAACATATTGGCTTTGGCAGATTCCAATTCTGAGTTTTCAAAATGCCGTAAGAATTTTTCACCCGGTTTTAGGGTTTTCCTAGAAGAAAAAAATTATACGGCCTCTCTGATGTCAGCCCGGGCTGATTTATGAAAGTCAAATGTCATAACGGTGTAAATGTAACATATTGGCTTTGGCAGATTCCAATTTTGAGTTTTCAAAATGCCGTAAGAATTTTTCACTCGGTTTTAGGGTTTTCCTAGAAGAAAAAAATTATACGGCCTCTCTGATGTCAGCCCGGGCTGATTTATGAAAGTCAAATGTCATAACGGTGTAAATGTAACATATTGGCTTTGGCAGATTCCAATTATGAGTTTTCAAAAGGCGTAAGAATTTTTCACTCGGTTTTAGGGTTTTCCTAGAAGAAAAAAAATTATACGGCCTCTCTGATGTCAGCCGGGCTGATTTATGAAAGTCAAATGTCATAACGGTTTGTAAATGTAACATATTGGCTTTGGCAGATTCCAATTTGAGTTTTCAAAATGCCGTAAGAATTTTTCACTCGGTTTTAGGGTTTTCCTAGAAGAAAAAAAATTATACGGCCTCTCTGATGTCAGCCCGGGCTGATTTATGAAAGTCAAATGTCATAACGGTGTAAATGTAACATATTGGCTTTGGCAGATTCCAATTTTGAGTTTTCAAAAGGCGTAAGAATTTTTCACTCGGTTTTAGGGTTTTCCTAGAAGAAAAAAATTATACGGCCTCTCTGATGTCAGCCCGGGCTGATTTATGAAAGTCAAATGTCATAACGGTGTAAATGTAACATATTGGCTTTGGCAGATTCCAATTTTGAGTTTTCAAAAGGCGTAAGAATTTTTCACTCGGTTTTAGGGTTTTCCTAGAAGAAAAAAAATTATACGGCCTCTCTGATGTCAGCCCGGGCTGATTTATGAAAGTCAAATGTCATAACGGTGTAAATGTAACATATTGGCTTTGGCAGATTCCAATTTTGAGTTTTCAAAAAGGCCGTAAGAATTTTTCACTCGGTTTTAGGGTTTTCCTAGAAGAAAAAAATTATACGGCCTCTCTGATGTCAGCCCGGGCTGATTTATGAAAGTCAAATGTCATAACGGTGTAAATGTAACATATTGGCTTTGGCAGATTCCAATTATGAGTTTTCAAAAGGCGTAAGAATTTTTCACTCGGTTTTAGGGTTTTCCTAGAAGAAAAAAAATTATACGGCCTCTCTGATGTCAGCCCGGGCTGATTTATGAAAGTCAAATGTCATAACGGTGTAAATGTAACATATTGGCTTTGGCAGATTCCAATTTTGAGTTTTCAAAATGCGTAAGAATTTTTCACCCGGTTTTAGGGTTTTCCTAGAAGAAAAAAATTATACGGCCTCTCTGATGTCAGCCCGGGCTGATTTATGAAAGTCAAATGTCATAACGGTGTAAATGTAACATATTGGCTTTGGCAGATTCCAATTTTGAGTTTTCAAAATGCCGTAAGAATTTTTCACCTCGGTTTTAGGGTTTTCCTAGAAGAAAAAAAATTATACGGCCTCTCTGATGTCAGCCCGGGCTGATTTATGAAAGTCAAATGTCATAACGGTGTAAATGTAACATATTGGCTTTGGCAGATTCCAATTTGAGTTTTCAAAAGGCGTAAGAATTTTTCACTCGGTTTTAGGGTTTTCCTAGAAGAAAAAAATTATACGGCCTCTCTGATGTCAGCCCGGGCTGATTTATGAAAGTCAAATGTCATAACGGTGTAAATGTAACATATTGGCTTTGGCAGATTCCAATTTTGAGTTTTCAAAAGGCGTAAGAATTTTTCTACTCGGTTTTAGGGTTTTCCTAGAAGAAAAAAAATTATACGGCCTCTCTGATGTCAGCCCGGGCTGATTTATGAAAGTCAAATGTCATAACGGTGTAAATGTAACATATTGGCTTTGGCAGATTCCAATTTTGAGTTTTCAAAAGGCGTAAGAATTTTTCACTCGGTTTTAGGGTTTTCCTAGAAGAAAAAAAATTATACGGCCTCTCTGATGTCAGCCCGGGCTGATTTATGAAAGTCAAATGTCATAACGGTGTAAATGTAACATATTGGCTTTGGCAGATTCCAATTTTGAGTTTTCAAAAAGGCGTAAGAATTTTTCACTCGGTTTTAGGGTTTTCCTAGAAGAAAAAAATTATACGGCCTCTCTGATGTCAGCCCGGGCTGATTTATGAAAGTCAAATGTCATAACGGTGTAAATGTAACATATTGGCTTTGGCAGATTCCAATTTTGAGTTTTCAAAATGCGTAAGAATTTTTCACTCCGGTTTTAGGGTTTTCCTAGAAGAAAAAAATTATACGGCCTCTCTGATGTCAGCCCGGGCTGATTTATGAAAGTCAAATGTCATAACGGTGTAAATGTAACATATTGGCTTTGGCAGATTCCAATTATGAGTTTTCAAAAGGCGTAAGAATTTTTCTACTCGGTTTTAGGGTTTTCCTAGAAGAAAAAAAATTATACGGCCTCTCTGATGTCAGCCCGGGCTGATTTATGAAAGTCAAATGTCATAACGGTGTAATGTAACATATTGGCTTTGGCAGATTCCAATTTTGAGTTTTCAAAAGGCGTAAGAATTTTTCACTCGGTTTTAGGGTTTTCCTAGAAGAAAAAATATCCGGCCTCTTAATGTCAGCCGGGCCTGATTTTGAAAGTCAAAGTCATAACTGTGTAAATGTAACATATTGGCTTTGGCAGATTCCAATTTTGAGTTTTCAAAAGCGTAAGAATTTTTCACCCGGCTTTTAGGTTTTCCTAGAAGAAAAAAATTATACGGCCTCTTATCGTCATGCCCGGGCTGATATCTGAAAGTCAAAGTCATAACGGTGTAAATGGTCACATATTGGCTTGGCCGATTCCAATCTTGAGTTTTCAAAATAGCCGTAAGAATTTTTCACCCTTGATTTTAGGGTTTCATATTAAGAAAAAAAATTATAAGGA
>CAJQUN010001689.1:0-49652 GCA_907163345.1 Haberlea rhodopensis | reverse complement strand
TGCGGTAAGGGATTTTTGCATCAAGTTTTTGGCGCCGTTGCCGGGGATTGATTTATTTTAGTACAATCTGATAATATGTACCAATTAATCTTGGTTTAATTTAGAGCTTTGATTCCTTTTATTTTGGAGTGATGTTGTCTTTTCTGAATTTTTGCAGTGCATGCGAAAGTACACTATCCTGAATCGTTGCTGTTTGATCCTGAGATCGAGAGAACTGCAAGAAGACTGAGAAAAAACGAGAAGGGAGAAATTGATAGAAATGGCTGCAATAGAGACAACAACGAACCACCTCCACAACTTGTTGAACCTCAAAGGGCGATCAGAGATTATTTCAAACCTTTGGTCAACAACAATTACTCTGGGATAGCTCGCCAGATATCAATGCCAACAACTTTGAACTTAAGCCGGCATTGATAAGTATGGTGCAACAGAATCAGTTTGGTGGATCCCCTGTTGAAGACCCCAACTTACATTTGAGGATATTTTTGGAGATAGCTGATACTGTGAAGATTAATGGTGTTCCAGAAGATACTGTGAGACTGCGATTGTTCCTTTCTCTCTTAGGGACCATGCAAGGAGCTGGCAACAATCTCTTCCATATACTGGTATTAACACATGGGCGGAAATGGCATCGAAATTTCTCTCGAAGTTTTTCCACCAGCTAAGTCAGCTCAACTGAGAACTGAAATCAGTACGTTCAGGCAAATTGATTCTGAACAACTATACGAGGCATGCGAGCGATTCAAGGATTTATGAGGAGGTGCCCACAACATAACTATGAAAGCTGGGTGCAGAGATCGGTTATTTTACAATGGTTGAATGGACAACTAGGATCATTGTGGATGCTGCAGCAGGAGGAACACTATTTTCTAAGACTGCAGATGCTGCCTTTGAATTACTTGAGGAGATGTCGGCCAACAGCTTCCAGTGGCCCAGTGAGCGAGCCATGGCAAGGAAACCCATAGGTATGTATGAGGTTGATCATTTTAGTACTCTTACTGCACAACTGTCTGCACTAACCACGCAGGTAGCAGCTCTGACCAAGCAAGGAGCACAACCTACTATTGAATCGGCCGCCGCTGCAGCTGGAATGGAGTTGTCAAGGGAAGCAGAGCAAGAGCACGTTCAGTTCATAAACATCGGTATCCCAACAACAATAATAACTACCGAAGCAATCCGTATCAACAAGGGTTCCGCAACAATGATAGACTCTCATATGCCAACAACAATAGTGCTCTGAATCCACCACCTGGATATGCTCCACAAAAGAATGAAGGTAAACCTTCACTTGAAGATTTGGTTGAATACTTTTGTTCAAAGTTCGACATTGAGGCTTGAGAAGAATGAGTCGAGGCTTGATACGATTGAGGGTCACATGAACAACATGGGTGCTACAATGAAATCTCTTGAGGTGCAAATTGGCAGCTTGCTAATGCCATGAACAACCAACAAAGAGGATCATTTCCTAGCAACACCGAAGTGAACCCAAGGGAGCAGTGCAGGCCGTGTCATTGAGAAGTGGTAAGGAACTTGGGGATGTAGAACCAGCACATGTTGATGAGCCATCTGTTGAGGAGACTCAAGTTCAGGTTGAAACCCTAAGGAAGTTGAAAAGGAGAAGCAAAGCCACACTACCGGAAATGATTCCTATGTACAAGCCTACACTTCCATATCCTCAACGTTTCCGGAAAAAAGGCTATAGATGACCAGTTTGCCAAATTCTTGGAGATTTTCAAGAAAATCCACATAAATATTCCTTTTGCCGAGGCGTTGCAACAAATGCCTAATTATACAAAGTTTATGAAGGATATAATGGCACGAAAGAGGAAGCTTGAGGAATTTGAAACCGTGAATCTCACAGAAGAATGTAGTGCAATACTCCAAAAGAAGCTACCACAAAAATTGAAAGATCCAGGGAGTTTTACTATTCCTTGTATTATTGGTAGTTCTACATTTAATAGGGCGTTATGTGATTTAGGTGCAAGTATTAATTTAATGCCTTTATCTGTTTTCAGGAGTTTAGGGCTTGGTGAAGTAAAGCCTACTACAATCACATTGCAATTGGCGGATAGGTCTCTCACATATCCTAGAGGGATAATTGAAGATGTGCTTGTGAAGGTGGACAAATTTATTTTCCCTGCAGATTTTGTGGTTCTAGACATGGAGGAAGATGGAGATGTTCCATTAATTTTGGGGAGACCATTCTTAGCAACAGGCAGGGCACTTATAGATGTCCAAAGAGGAGAATTATCCTTGAGAGTTGGAGGAGAAGAAGTCATGTTCAATATTTACAAGGATCTCAAAGGGACCTGACGAGGTAAGTACTTGCAAGTTTTTGGATGTAATTGACTCATGTGTCCATAACTTTGAAGTAGGAGCAATACCGGAGGATCCATTGGAGAATTGCATGGTCAACTCTATTATGAAAGTGGATGCAACTGAACCTGATCTTGCTGAGCAAGTGGAAGCACTTAAGAGCCTGCCTAAGGAGAACAACACTACTGGCAAAGAGGAAGATGTACGAGATACATCAGTCAAAGAAGATACGAAGGCGAGCTCGGAACTGAAAGAACTACCGGCCCACCTTACTTATGCCTTCTTGGGTGAGAATTAGACATACCCGGTAATTATATCTTCATCTCTTTGTTCTTTAGAGAAGGATAAATTATTACGTGTATTGAGGACATATAAATCTGCTTTGGGTTGGTCGATTTCTGATATCAAGGGGATAAGCCCGTCTTTGTGCATGCATAAAATTCTTATGGAGGATTCCTTTGTTCCCTCCATTGATCATCAAAGGCGGTTAAATCCAGCAATGAAGGAGGTAGTAAAAGCAGAAGTGCTTAAATTGTTAAATGCTGGGATTATTTATGCTATTCAGATAGTGCATGGGTTTCCCCAGTACAGGTTGTGCCAAAGAAAGGAGGGATGACAGTGGTAATAAATGAAATAATAAGTTGATCTCAACTCGAACTGTGACGGGGTGGCGAGTTTGCATTGACTATAGGAAACTCAACAAGGCCACAAGGAAGGACCACTTCCCTCTTCCATTTATCGATCAGATGCTTGACAGGTTAGCCGGTTATTATTATTACTGTTTCTTAGATGGCTATTCAGGATACAATCAAATTGCCATAGACCCCGAGGATCAAGAGAAGACAACGTTTACCTGTCCATATGGCACCTTTGCGTTTAGAAGAATGCCTTTTGGTTTATGCAACGCACCTGCTACGTTTCAACGGTGCATGATGGCGATATTCTCAGATATGGTGGAGGAGATCCTTGAAGTCTTCATGGACGACTTTTCGGTATTTGGTTCCTCTTTTGACCATTGTTTGCATAACCTATCTCTTGTGTTACAGCGCTGCCAAGAAAAGAACCCCGTGTTAAATTGGGAGAAATGTCACTTTATGGTGCAAGAGGGTATTGTCCTTGGCCATAAGGTGTCATCTCAAGGACTTGAAGTGGATAGAGCAAAAGTGGTTGCAATTGAGAAGCTTCCACCTCCGAACAATGAGAAGGCTATCAGGAGTTTCCTTGGACATGCCGGGTTTTATCGCCGTTTTATTAAAGATTTTTCTAAAATAGCTAAGCCCTTGTGTAATTTGTTAGAAAAAGACTCACCTTTTGTCTTTGATGATTTGTGTTTGCAGGCATTTAACAGGCTAAAGAAAGCACTTATATCTGCACCAATCATCATAGTGCCGGATTGGAATGAGCCATTTGTTTTAATGTGTGATGCCAGCGACTATGCTGTGGGAGCAGTTTTGGGGCAAAAGAGAGACAAGATTTTTAGGGCGATCTACTATGCAAGTAGAACTCTTGATGGAGCCCAACAGAATTACACGACCACCGAGAAAGAGATGCTAGCTGTGGTGTATGCATTCGACAAGTTTAGAGCATATCTGATCGGGACAAAGGTCATAGTTTACACAGATCATGCAGCGATTCGTTATCTTTTTGCCAAGAAGGATGCGAAACCCCGGTTGATTAGATGGATCTTGTTGCTACAAGAGTTTGATTTCGAGATCTTGGATAAAAAGGGCAGTGAAAATAAAGTAGCAGATCACTTATCTCGTTTGGAGTTGGAGGATCAAATGGATCATGGAGTCATACAAGAGAACTTTCCTGATGAACATCTCTTTGAAGTATGTACTAAAACTCCGTGGTTCGCTGATTTTGCTAATTATTTGTCGTGTGGTATATTGCCTCCAGACCTCACTTATCAGCAAAGGAAGAAGTTCTTTCATGATGTGAAGAATTATTACTGGGATAACCGTATGTATTCAGACGCTGTGCAGACCAAATTGTCCGGAGATGCGTAACTGAGGATGAATCAAGAGAGATTCTTGAAAAGTGTCACTTCAGACCTTATGGAGGACATTTTGGAGCAGCAAGGACAGCAGCAAAAGTGCTTCAATCGGGCTTCTATTGGCCAGAGCTACATCGAGACAGTTATACTTTGGTGAAGACGTGTGATCGTTGTCAGCGCATTGGTAATATTTCTAAACGCCGTGAGATGCCGTTGACAAATATCTTGGAATTAGAAATCTTCGATGTATGGGGTATTGATTTCATGGGCCTCTTTCCACCATCTTTTGGGCAGTCATATATTTTGCTAGCAGTGGACTATGTTTCTAAGTGGGTTGAAGCGATTGCCACATCGACTAATGACGCTCATGTCGTGGTCAAGTTTGTGCAAAAGAACATATTTACACGGTTTGGTACTCCGAGATCGATTGTAAGTGATGAAGGAACCCACTTCTGTAACAAGATCTTCAATGCTTTGATGACGAAATACACTGTGAGGCATAAGATTGCATTGGCTTATCATCCACATACTAATGGCCAAGCCAAAATTTCTAACCGAGAAATTAAGCTAATTCTTGAAAAGACGGTCAGTATCAACCGAAAGGATTGGGCCCTGAAATTTGATGATGCATTATGGGCATACCGCACTGCATTCAAAACTCCCATAGGGATGTCCCCATAACGTCTAGTTTTTGGGAAAGCATGCCAATTACCGGTAGAGTTGGAACATCGGGCTTTCTGGGCCATAAAGAAGCTGAACTTTGATTTGAAGGCTGCTGGTGAGCAACGGTTGCTACAGCTCACTGAGATGGATGAGTTTCGTAATGAAGCGTACGAAAATGCTAAGATCTACAAGGAGCGAACGAAGAATTGGCATGACAAGCAAATCGTGAGAAGAGAGTTTATTCCTGGTCAGAAAGTGCTACTATATAACTCTCGTCTCCGACTATTTCCAGGTAAGTTGAAGTCACGATGGTCTGGGCCGTTCACTATTGAGAAAGTGACCCCATATGGAGCAATTGAACTGAAATGCGATGACGGTCACACATTTCAAGCAAATGGGCAGCGTTTGAAGCATTATTTTGGGGAAGAAGTAAGAGACGTGGACGAGGTTCACCTGAGCGAGCCTAAGTGAATGGATGGAAGACAGTCGGGCCGAGGACTATAAACTAAGCGCTTTTCGGGAGGCAACCCGAATCCTGTATCCTTATTTTATTTTTATTTTATTTTATTTAAAAAAAATGATGATGGCGTATTTACGCCTTTTAAGGCGTAATTACGCCTGAAAAATATTTTTCAAGTTTGAGATGCCGTAGGACAGGCGTAACTACGCCTCTTTGTGGCGTAATTACGCCTGTCAAATTTCAGAAAATTTAAAATGCCGTAGCGTAGGCGTAACTACGCCTGTTTTCGGCGTAGTTACGCCTACCATTTGTTTAAAAAAATTTCAAAGCCGTAGGCGAGGCGTAATTACGCCTCTCAAGCGGCGTAATTACACCTCGCGTATTTTTAGTCCTCTTCCCCTCAAATTTTCAGTTCCGATTTTTTCTCTTCAATCTCTCTTAATTAAGCTATCCCACCTCTAAAGTCAATATTTTTATCGATTAATTGCAGGTTTTTGGAGTCTACTGGTGCAAGGAAGCAAGTTTAGGGGGGTTGCAACAAAGTGATCTAGCTTAGCCAACCAAATCGAAATTTCTTCATCTAAGGGTTGCCGCCGACTTTCCAGCCAGCACTTTTTCCACAACCGCCCCCCGACGATATGGATGACGATGACCACTGACGGTCATCGCTTAGGTATGTGCATCGTTCTATTTATTTCTTCATGTATATGCATTGAGGACAATGCACATTTCTAAGTTTAGGGGGGGTACTTTGAACTATTCAAACTACTTGGATTTCTGTTGCTTTTGTGTGTTTGTTTTCCTTATTTTGATTGGTTTTGTATTGATTTAGAGTCTGTTGAGTTGTGAGTGTCATAAGTTGTATTACGAGTCAGTTGAGGCCAATGATGAAAAAAATTGAGTTGATTTGTGGAAAATTTTAAAAAATTTCATGTTTTCATGTTGCTCTTGAGTTCTCACATATTCTTGCACTAGAAACCATGACCATTTGATTAATCAATGATGATTTGAACGAACACAAAAATGATATAGGCAATTCTTGATAATTTGGGCCTTGATTCTTTCATAGAAAATTGCCATAGTAGCCCCTTTGAGCTTAAATGTAAAAGAATGAGAATTGAATTGTTGCAATATATTTTAGAATCTCATTCAAATTTCTTTCTTATATCACCTTGGTTTTGAGATACTATTTGAGCACATTGGTCATACCATATAAATTATTTGTGAATTGAGAGTAGTCGAGAACTTGCTTTAGTATCCTTTGAGGCGAAATACGGATGTTATGTGGCGTAGGAAGGATTTAGGCAATTTTTGCTTAGTTTGAGCCTTTGAAGCCACCAAAATACATCATTTTCATCTGTAGTTACCCTTTTGAGCTTATTGAAAATCGAATGTCATGTGCTTAGGCACATAATAACCTCCATTCGGCATCATTTCAAAATCCCACATCGACCACCTTACTAAAGCTTATACACTATTTCCTACCCTCAAGTGAGTAAGCCCCTATTGCACTTTAAAATTTCAAATATCCCTCATGTTCCTAATTGAAAAATAGAAGGGGGATAATAATGAAAAAAGGGAATGAATGCTTAGAAATATGTTGAAGAGGTGAAGAAAATAGTGATGGAAAGAATGAGAAAATAATGAGGTGAATGATGAGGCGGATGAGAAAAGAGGGTGAATTGAAAAGAAAAAAAAAATGATGAATCATCAATAGAAGGAATCAAAATTGAGATGAGAGTGCGCAACATGGTTAGATATGACTTACTCTCTTGCTTTGAATATCCAATCTTTTTATTGAAGCCATGAGCCGAAGCTTAACGTTACAAGCCTATTAAGACCTATTGACCGAGCCACATTCGTCTAATATACTAGTGGAGAAGGTTACGAATTGTAAGCCTATGGACTCTCGAGAAACACTTGTAATGAATATGCGTTTGACATCCACACACACGTCTCATTACTTGATTTTATGCCTTGTTCATTATTTGTCAAAGCTATATCCGTTTATGAACAATGCAAATGAATTAACACCTTGCAAAGTCCTATTGATTTGTGTGAGTTAAGATTGCTTTAATGATTACATGGAAATGGTAGCACACACACACGTGAGAATTCTTGAGAAAATGATATGCATGTCTGAATACTTCTGAGGCCTACACAATTGGAATGTTTTACAACTTTGTTTTGTGTGTCTTTTCGTGTCAGTTTAGTTTTGATTTGTTTTTGTTTTGTTTTCGTGTTGTTTTGCTCGGGACTAGCAAAAGTTTAAGTTTAGGGGGTTTGATAAGTGTATTTTATACACTTATATTTCTTCTTATTTTGCATGGTTTAGTGTTAGTTTTCGATCAGAATTACGCTTTTGGTTTTGTTCTGTGTTGTTTTGCAGGAATCCAGGTAATTACATGTTTTGTGGACTAAAAGGGTGCAAATGACGGAAAGAACGGATACATTGAAGCCAAAAATCCACACTTTCAATCATGGCAACAGGCGTAAAGACGCCTACTCTGAGGCGTAACTACGCCTAACCCACGGCAAATCATTATTTGGAGAATGTCTTGAGGCGTAACTACGCCTATTTGGAGGCGTAACTACGCCTAAGCTACGGCTTTGAGATTTTGTTCAGGCGTAACTACACCTGTTTTCAGGCGTAATACGCCAGTCACACGGGAAGCCAGTTCTTTAGACACGTCGACAGGCGTAATTACGCCACTTCGGAGGCGTAATTACGCCAATGGAATTTTGGTAATTTTGGAGACTTTCCTTAGGAGTTTGCACTGGACTTTTAAAAGGTTTTAGAGGAGGATTTTCGAGATATTCAGACTTAGACATATTCTTGGAGAGAAGGAGGCTAGGGTTGAAGAACGGAGAAGAATAACGACGACGGCTCGGAGCAAAAATGAGAGAATTCATCACGAAACGGCGGCGTTCATCGGTGATCGAAGAATAGCGTCCAATTCGTTTTGTATCTCTAAACTTTTAGCAATTTTTATGGGTTATTTAAACATGTCTATGTGTTTAAATACTTCTAGCATGAGCTAATTTTATTTTCTAGGAGACGATGTAGCTTGTTTTGAAACTACGCTTATTATGAATTGATTGAAGTTTAGTTGGATTTCCGTATGGTTTATTTATGTTTTCCTGTTCCTAATGCTTTTAATCTACCGGCCATGGATTGAATGATTCCATATTCGTGATCTATCACTCGGGAGAGGGGGTTGTGAATAGGAAAGAAGGAATTCGTATCGTGGTAGTTATATTGTTCGGAAGGCCTATAACCCCATAGAAGTCGTCAAAGGAATTACTGCGCTTTTACAATTGTTTGATAATTAATATTAGATAGGGATATCAAGATTAATGTTAGATAATTAATTCTGCTTAACACCCGGGAGAGGGAGTAGAAACAAATAAGAATTCTCGGCTAGTAAGCTAGGAAATCCATAACATGAAAATCAAGGAATGATAAGTGTAGTGGATGAACAAGTGAAATCGTACTCCTAGATTCGTCTCCAACTGATTTCTTTTCAACTCAGTATTTGATCATCGTTAGTTAATTAATTTTTATTCTTCGCATAACACTCAATTATTCGATTCTCTAAATAAAGCAAAGATTATTTTAATTCAGTACTTAGATTTAACTATTTAATCAATCTCTGTGGGTTCGACATCTTTCTATACTAAAACTTGACTACCGTGCGCTTGCGGTAAGGGATTTTTCGCATCACTATGATACCTTTTTTTTAACGAAAATACACTTCAGTGGGCCCAAAAGGCTGGTATACCACCATAATGAAACAGCCCTTTATTTTTTTATTCGGATCGGATTTACACTACCCGAAACATTTGGGTACCCGACCCGACGCCCACCCCGGCTTGGTTGTAGTCCAGTTATTAGAGTGATTCTAATCTGTAAATTCTCTGAATATTCATAGTGGAAAACTTCTGGAGCGTTGGGTGCTTTTGTGAAAATAATTAAAGATAACATGATAAAAACACTCAGAGAAAATTATCAAGATCGTGGTTCACCACTTGCAATTCCCTACAATCTTTTATTATTTTTGACTGAATTTCCATATATCCTGACGTGACAAGTTTTCCTATATTATTTAATATACTTTAATCTAGTCAATTATTTTTCCTGAGAATTAACAATCTTGGTGCAACAATTATTAATCTTAGAGAGAGAGTGTGTGTTGTATGTATGTGTGTCTTATAGTGGTATTTTAATTATATGGATAAAAAGTACCCCTTCCATTGTTAATACAAAATTATGTACAAAAATATTGTTAGAGTAAATTGCTTAAATTTATCCATGTACTAACAAAACTCACATAATCTATTTCTAGATTCATTTTAATTCAATATTATCTCATACATTTATTTAACATTGTTACTAATTATTTAAGTTTGGATTTTATAGTAAAAATGTTTTAATAGATAATAATTATATATGTATACATGCAACTATTATGTCAATTAGTTAATTTTAAATTATTAATAACTATATTTTAAAGATTTGGGTAGCACTTGTTAATTTGTTTGACATCATCATGCATTTTATAATACGTTATTAATCATAATCATAATAATTAATAAATAGGTGCACTATATAAAAAGCCACAGTTTGAAGATTTAAATTTTGTAAGTGTCGGCTAATTGTATTCGGTTTCCCTGTGATAAGTCTAAGTTGGATGTAATCCTCTATATAAATTGATAGTTGAGAAATTTATAATCTATGTTAATTATTTATAAAGATCCCAGGTTACTACTCCAACAATTAGTTTTAAGTTGGAACCCATGAATTCTTAATCACTGAGTCATCATAGTTTTATGTGCTTTCAAAACCAAAAGATCTTAACAAGACATTTTCAGAATATGAGGATCATGTTTAGTTAGCTGCTCGACATTGAATCTACTTGTGAATTTTGTTTTAAGTTGGTTTTATGCTTGAAATCTTGTTGAGATGCTACTTTTGTTATTATTTATTGTTGATTATTTAAAATCATAATTAATGGTGTTAAATATCAGTTACATCTATTTTGAGTAATTTAAATAAATTATTAACAAATAAATTAATGTGTTGCAACCTTACAACTAATATTTTTCTATTTTCGAGTTAGGAATGCACTCCAGAAGAATTAGTTTAAGAAGATGAGATTTTGGCAAAATGATTCCTGCCTTTCCATTCATTAATTGACCAATCATATACATGATGTCCATATTGTCCACTAACTCCATAATACGATTTAACTAGCCATTACTATAATAATTAGGAAACTAACTTGATCATTAATTGAACTATCTTGATTATTAATAATTTATTGCAAAACACTGATCTATAATAGAGCTAGCGACATTACCCCTGTAGTTTTAAAAATAGGTAGATTATTCATCGTGGTTTGAAAATATGTATTTTACCCCATTATGATTTTGCAAATATTCATATTACCTCCATGTTGTTTGAATATATGTATTTTACCTTATTTAACTTGAATATAAATATTTTACCTTTGTGGTTTGTACGGCCGATAATTCGCCAATAGCTCATCTATAATATAACCGCTACATCTCCTAATCTGTGGCCCACATTGGTTTGTCTGTCACATGGGCCTCGCAGGTGGATCCATTCGATCATTATGTATTGGGCTTTGTTGGTGAAGTGTTGGCTTGCATCATAATGACCATTATGTTTATAAAGATTAACATGCTGATTGTTATGTTAACATTTATTCATTCATATTAGAACAATACTACTTATTTATGAAATAAAAAAAACAAGAGGAAATGCATCGCATGACAATAATTAATATTTAACATAGGTTGGTGGTAAATTAGTACAAAAATGTACTGCAATAAGATAAAATTTTGGTTAGGAAAAGTTTAAGGTTCCATACGTATAATATAAATACCATTTACATTTCAGGATTTGATGACTTCTATACTAAACAGTCAAGAAAATATCTTGAGGCATATCGAATTTTGTACGAATCACTGGTGTTGGGAGACTTAAAAGGCGTAGGAAACTTTCAATTATGTGAACTTAAAGTTTACGCTTATAGCTAATAGTTGTTTTATGTATTGAGACTTCTAAAATATATAACATAATTTTATAAAAGTAATGCTTCCAAACCTTGTAAATGTATGTGTATAAATTTGATTATTGCTCAAATATAAGTTTAACATACTAGAAATCAAAATTGCGAATATTGTACTAGTACCAATCTAAGTTAATACTAAACTTATATTATGTAAGATGGGTTATTTGCGTTGTTCGGGAATCCTTATGCTGTTTAGAAACGATATGACAATTTTATTAAGTCGAGCCAAGTGTGATAACTAAATTTGCCTCGTGTTCTATTATTGGAGTTGTAGCTCAATATCATGTCTGAGCTTTTATATAAATCCCAATTTATACAATTATAGCTTATAAATCGATCGATCCTGGATCTTAAAACACAATGGGCATGGATGTATTGGCGCAGTTTATGATTATAATCCCCGAAACCATATTATGAAAATAGTCAGATCTTTCCTTTTAGGTCACCAACAAAAATCTTTTTACCAGCTTGTATCTAAAGGTTTATTCTTTTCGCTTTTGTTTGTATTTGATTGTTCAATCCACGTTAAATTTTGGACATGCACAGACGCAAATTTATGGTACTTCGGGGGCATATTTTAGATATGTTATAATAATTCGAGAAAAAATATTAATGAAGAATATTTATTCACCCTACTTTATTTTAATATTTTAAGTGGTGTTTACGAGTCCATCTCCAATTCATTAGTCTATTGTAGCGTAGTTTCTGCACCAAATTCTGCGGGTTTTTTATTAAAATAATCGAAAAAAAAAATAATTTAACAAAATATCCGAATTTGAAATTCGTTTTTAAAATGACTCAAAACGCCATCTCAGATGGCGCCTTCATGTAAAGACGCCATCTGAGATGGCGGCTTCTGTATATGATAAAAAAAATAATTGAAGGAGCCATCTTGGATGGCGCCTTCATATAAAAAAATAATTTTTTTTATGAAGGCGCCATCGGGTATAAATACCCCGGCCGCGCCCTTCATTTTTCATACCGAAGCGAAAATCACATATCATCATAGTTTCTTATCTTATTTTTATCGTTACAATTGTTCAATCTCCAATCTCAATTAACCACTCTCGAAGTATTTTTCAGGTAAAAATGTTGTTATATTATTGATTTTATCATATTGATTTTATAAATTTATTAATTATTTGTAATATTTTATAAATTTTTCAGATATGTCGATTCAAATATTATTATATTGTGGAGGTAATATATTACAGGATTTGGATACCATTAGATATGATCGTGGTCCAATAAGAGTTACCACAATATCTCGCACAATTAATTTTATGCAGTTGTTGACCGAAATATATAATATCACGGGCATCGATGGCAACCAGTTTCTTCTGAAAATACATGTAAATACATGTGAACTTCTTCGTCTGGTGGGAAGTGTTTGTCTCGTCGTTCACGAGCCACTTGCATCACATCCTGCGCTATTGCCCTATGATGATCTCTCATCGACTCCATATACGTGCTAACAGATTCTCCCTCAGCAGGATAGCGGTCGCAACTAACACTTAACTGTTGCATCTGATCAAGCTGAAAAGTGAATAACAATAATTACATGTTCAATCTATAAATCCATATGACATATTCTACAAAACAAAGTTTGAATATATTTACTTACCACATGATGCCACGCTGGGCCGTCACCATGTTGGTATCCGGTCTGTACAAATTGCCTTTGATGGCCAATATATATGCGGGTGACTCGGTCATACCATTCACTATATCCAACCACTACTGCACAATATAGTGGTCTGTCCACACATAAATCACCTGCCATCTCCCATTTCTGCACGTATCCAATATGACGTGCACTCCAATCCTTGTTCATACTTCCTCTTCGATCAACAGAATGCAATTTATCATCCCTTGATTGTGGATCTGTGGGGATGTCTTGGAGCATTCCAAATTGACGAAGAACCCTATCAGGACGGTGCATCTCAACAATTTCATAACAAATTAATGGGCCGGCATATGTCCATAACTGGTGGCTCAGATGCTCAGTACACTCATCAGGGCATGACTGCCAATTAAACTACAAATACAAAATTGGATTAAAATAATATGAACAACATTATTAACTTTCATAACAAACACAACTAATATACTGCTTACTTGAGTTGATGGCTGCTCATCAAGAATGTCCCTAATGAAATGTACAGAATGCCTCCCTGTTTCCGTGAACCTTAAATGGCATGTCCACCTGAAAAAAACACATTTACAAAATCTATAAATATATTTAAACATATAAAATAGCACAAAACATAAAAATATTATTACCTTGCACCATATGGAGCAGCAGGTAAGATATTCTCCTCATTGATAATTATTGGGCCAGTGTCGAATCTAGCATCACCCAGTTGAGGAGTTAAACCAGGTAATCTTGACCATGCCCAAATCTAAAATATTATCAGGAATACTATCAGTTATTATGACGACAATAATATTTCAAACATTTGAAAAGTGTTAATGTAAAGTTTACCTGTACGACCTGTAATGCACCACCGATCACTTTTTTGCCTCTCATCGAGGAAGTGCATAACTCACGGTACAAATATGCCAATACGGCACTCCCCCAACTATAATTACCAACTAAATGAATATTCTCTATCATATGTAAATATAATAACTTTACAGTATTGCCGGACGAATCAGGAAACAAAATTCCACCAAACATCAATAACACACAGCCCCTAGTATAACGGACTACATCTTCTTCCGTACTGTGCTCAATAAGAGCATTATTCACCAAATGATTGTTTATTGCAGATAAAAATAACTTTGCACCTTTAAAGTGTGCAGTATCCGGTATAAATCCCAAAAGCATATGGCAATATGCTTGCCAGTCAGGTATACTCCTATCATAATCAATACCGGATACTACGTTACCATCTACTAGCAATGCCCATATAACTGCAATGTCTTGCAGTGTGATGGTCGCCTCTCCGGATCTAAGATGGAAAGTATGTGTTTCACGGCGCCATCTCTCAGCTAAAGCCGTGATGAGGTGAAAGTCAAGTGTAATTCTACCAGACCTATAAACACCATAAAAACCAAAACTGTCCAACAAACTTGCAACACGAGTATCGAGGGGGCAAAGATCCCAAAAATACTTATCAGGGTTTCTGCCTCGAAGTGTAGAATCAATATCACCTGCCCAAACAGCTTCAGATCGATGACCTGACTGCAATGATAGCAGATGACTGTCAATCGGTCCTGGTCCTCTTTGTAAATCCATCCTGAAATATTACACAATAAATATCAATATAACAAAATATCAACATGACAACCACCACCCGCCCCTACCGGTGACAACACGGCCGCCTGGGCCGGAGCGCCAGCGACGCCGCCGACGCCGTGCCGCCGTCGACGCCGTGCCGCCGCCGCCGTGCCGGAGTACAAAAATCCGGCAAAAACTAAAAATTTGTAAATCATCCGACGGTTTGCCATTATCTCGAAACTATAACTAATTTTTCAATAAAAACTACCAAACAACAAAATTTAAAAACAATCAACAACATATTTCAAATTTTACAACTTTCAAAAATTTCGATTCAAACTTGTAATGTTACCTGAAATTCAAAAATGTTGAACAAGCAAGCTCCAGAAATGATAAATCACGATGATTTTTTAATTTTTGCACAATAATATGCAAAGATCTGAGATGAGAATGAGAAAATTTCAGAAAGGCCGATGAGAAATGAGGAAGAAGAAGAGGGTCGGCGATTTATTTTTATACTGAAGGCGCCATCTTGGATGGCGCCTTCAATAAAAAATTATTTTTTTATTTGAAGGCGCCATCCAAGATGGCGCCTTCAATTATTTTTTTTCAGATTAACAAAGCCGCCATCTGAGATGGCGCCTTTACCTGAAGGCGCCATCACAGATGGCGTTTTGGGTCATTTTAAAAATGATTTTCAAATTCGGATATTTTGTTAAATTTTTTTTTTTTCGAATAATTTGTTAAAAAACCCAAATTCTGCACCAATATTTTCCTCTTTAATCACATTCTTTAATTTCCATGTAAAAATCATTTCCATCAAAGACAAAACTCATCTACATCCTATCTACTTCAAACTTTATTCCAAAAGAAATATTCCCTACAATATTCCTTTCAATTTCATTATTATTTTATTCACTCAATTATCAATTAAATATTTACAAAAAACAGAACACTGATCATATCCGAAGAAAAACACAAAACATAGATCAAAATAAATATTTAATCGATAATTCAATTTAATTTAATTAAACATGTAAGATATTAATTAAATGATAACTTTTAAACAATAAAACTAATAATAACATAATTAAAACTAAAAATAAAAATGAGCAGCGCAAGCTACAGTGCTTCACCAAATTTAGTGCAGCACTGTAGCTCATCTTCAAAATAGCGCAATATTAAGCGCACGGTTGGAGTGAAATCCCTGGATCAAAATGGCATTTCACTCCATTTTGACGCAGGGTTGGGACGTCGAGGCAAATTGTTGTCCCATATAAAAAAAATTGATAATATTTTTTTAACTAAGCGTTTAAAAAAACAAAAAAAAGAACATAAGCATTTTTTTTAAAAAAATTATTTTATTTTTTAATTAAAAAAAAACCCAATGCATGATGGGGATTAGGTGGATCCCTGCCCGATTATTCAAAGAAGTAAACACAGTACATGAGAAGGGGACTAGACCAAAACCTCTCGAGAAAGTTACATAAATTTATTTGAAGTACGTATGTAAGGAAGACCAATTCTATCTAGTTTACAGATACTCATAACTTTAAAGTTCAAATTCAATTCATTCAAAATTCCAATTACCGCGTTCCTGAATGGCCATGTTGGCCAAAGCATCAGCAATTGCGTTCCCCTGGCGGTAAATGCTAGAAAGAATATGATGATTCATCATCAAGTTGGAGTGAAATTGTAGGGTCTTCGTACCGTATTATCGGAAATCCTATTTCATTTCTCAACGATTATGTGATTTATCTTATGTTAATCATATAACTGAGAATGAAACATGAGGAATATTATCTTTGATAACAAGTTGAAATGATACTTAACATTTTGTAAATGTAACGTTCCGAGATTGATAATGATGATTAAGTACATTTTGTACATTAATTTATTAGAAGTTAATTAATGAGAATATAATATAATTAATTAGAGTGGAAATTGACCATGTACGTGTCAATGACAATTGTGTCAGAACATGGTGAATGGATAAATATATTTTTGAACTATTTGGTTTAATACCGAAATTTTGTTAAATTAATTTCGTGAATTTAAAATTTGTATTAAATTGATAGATTTAATATTTGTAATTGAAATAAGGACATTAAGTTAGGTATGGACTGTACACGTAATATACATGCACCAGTACACCGGTGACACCCCGATGTTCATAATTGGTCGTGAATTAATATATATCGGTGTAGGATGTAAAACACATAGTAAAACTTGTAAAACACACACAGATCACGGACACACACTAAAAGGTGCGAAAAAACACACTTCGCGCGATCACCAATCACCGCATGTAAATCCACTCCGTTCGCCGCCGTCCGACCACCTCTCGCCAATCCGACCTACCACCGTGTTCAAAACTCAGAGGCGCATCTTTCCATACCAGATAATCAAATTTTGGTGTTCGAAAAGGTGTTCAATTTTACCATGGAACGATGAAACTCGCGCAGACTAGGGTTTGAGCACTTTTGGTTCGATTTCTTCGATTCTACAACGAATTGGGCGAAGCCAGGGCATCGAGTCTCTTCCTTGCATCTGGACAAAACTTTCTACACAGGTCGCCGCCTCTACCGCAGCCGGAACTCGCCGGAATCGTACGTAATGCGTACGTGAACTGTGTGCGAATTTGGGTAAAATTTGATATCCGGTTTTTCCGACTTTGTTTCGATAATTACCAATTAATTTGGACTATAATTGTTGAATAATAATTTGAATTGGTGAAAAATAATTTAGCAAATTAAATTGTGATATAATCGCATCAATTTAATTACCCTAAATTGATTAAGCTGTAACTAAATTGATAACGAATTTTTGGTGATCAATTTTCTGAATTATGAATTTATATTGGTGAACAATGAACACATCAACACTACAAGCTCAAGTATTGAGAAGTAAAGTTATATTGCAATCGGGTAACATACAATAGGTATCTGTATCAGTTGCTATATGTTTAGATGACTTATGTGACTTACTTGAGATTACGTGGCTATTTAAATATGTGGCATTCATAGCATTCATAATTGCACATCGGTGTATGAAAATAAATGTTCTGTTAACACACATCATGTTTTATACATACATCAATGCATGACATACACGTTGAGCTACGATTCTTTGATACCCTATTATTTTGGATTCGATCAATCATAAGGGTTGTACACGGTGCTATGACTGTCATTAAGTGGCCTGAAAGGCATAGGGATTCGTGGCCCTTATGATTGCTATGATTTGTTGATACGGGGATTGGTGACGTTTGCCGACGTCATCCTATGGATTATCCCTATTTGTTGAGATTGTTGTGGATGACGCTTTGCTGACGTCATTTGTATGATATGATATGATGTCAAGAGCTGGGATGAAGTGACGCTTTGACGACGCCCCATATAGATATTCATTTGCTTGACATGCTCGAGCTATTGAGACATTTGGACTATTATTTATTGGCTCTGAGATACCCAGCAGATGGGTGTATGACATCGACATGACATGACATGCATTGCATTGCATTTCATTTCATATATCATTTTATAGATACATGATGTATATGATATGATCGTTCCATATTAGGCTTTTGCTCACCCCAATGGGGCTGTTGTTGTATTTGTTTGTGGATAATGGCAGGCAGTATAGGTGGCCAGGACCCCAGAGAGGGCATGTTTGGTGGAATCCACACTTGAGAAGTTTATTCTTTTGTTTATCCCATTATTACATGTATATGTTTACTAGGGGTTTATCCCTGTGGTATTTGAGGAGTTTATGTGTTGAGCCTTAAACGCATGGTTGTGTTTAATGTTTTATTTTATTCCCAGACTACTTTTGAGTTTTGATGATCAACAAAACTTGTGTTTGTTATACTAATGTGTCTACTAAGTGTAGATTTATTGGTTGAAAAGAGGATTGATTGAAGAAAATCAAGTGTGCCAAACCTGGGCTGGATCGCCCTAGGCGATGGTGATCATCGCCCCAGGCGATGACTGTCAGGAAGGCATCGCCACGCACATCGACAGAGGCGACGCCGAGGCTCGCGCGCAGGGGGAGTTCGCCCAAGGCGATGGGCTGGTCGCCTGAGGCGATGCATTGAACGCCTGAGGCGATGTGGACTTCGATTATTTTGGGCAGCTGAGGCTACGGCATTGGATTTTGGTTTAGATCGCCTGAGGCGATCGGGACATCGCCTGAGGCGATGCGTGATTTATGCTGACTGTTGGGGCGCGGTGATGGTGATCGCCCGAGGCGATGGCTGAGGCAATCGAGGAGTGATTTCAGCCTTTTGTGTAGCAACGGCTAATAGGAGCCTAGGGGGCCTTCTACACTATAAATATTGATGCTTTGGAGCATTTTGAAGATAAGAAACAAGCCTACAAACTTCTACAAAGCTTTGCTTATTCAAAATTCATATAGCTTTGCAATCTCCATAAATTGTTGTTGTATTGGAATTTGTGATTCTTTTATTTTTTGTGAGCCTTGTTTTCTTCGTGTGGGTACACCGTGAAGGTGTTTGTTGAGTTGTTGTAAAGGTCCTCCAACACCAAAGCAAGTTGGAAATTATAAAGTCATAAACAAGTAAAGTTGGTGCATGTGTTGTGGCTACCTTGGAGCCCTTAAGGCCAAGAATACTCGTGAAGAGTGTTGGTAACCCGGGAAGAGTTGTGTGTGGCTATCCTTGGAGCCCTTAAGGCCAAGAAGACTCGTGAAGAGTGTTGTGCTCGTGAAGAACTTTGTGTACTCTGAAGAGTTGTATTGTGGCTAACTTGGAGCCCTCAAGGCCAAGATCATTCGTTCTAGTGGAACCTCGGTTGGAAGTTATCTAGCCGGGAAGAGGAGACGTAGGCGATTCATCGCCGAACTTCTATAACAAATATCCTTGTCATTTACCGCATTATTACATTACGTATTTATTTATTTATTTACTTCTTCATTTCTTTTATTTATCGATTGACTTAAGCCTCCCGCAAGCGCAAACTCTTTTATTTTGCAAACTCATTTTAAAAAGCTAAAGTAGCCGAGGAACCTCATTCACCCCCGATTTCGGTTCCAACAAGTGGTATCAGAGCCATTTGATTTTTGTTTTTAAATCAAAATTTTTATATGGCTAATCTAGCAAATGAGTTTGCTCAAGGTCAATAGACAAATCGCCCTCCGCTTTTCACGGGTGATAATTACGGTTTTTGGAAGAATAGAATTTCTCTATACATCCAATCCGTAGATTATGATCTATGAAAAATCATTGTGAAAGGTCCACACATTCCTTTAAAGGAAGTTGGAGGAATAAGTATTCCCAAAAAAATGGACGATTTCACAAGAGCGGACATGATATTACTACTCCAACAATTGGTTTTAAGTTGGAACCCATGAATTCATAATCACCTAGTCCTCATAGTTTTATGTGCTTTCGAAACCAAAAGATCATAACAAGACATTTTCAGAATATGAGGATCATGTTTAGTTAGCTGCTCGACATTCAATCTACTTGTGAATTTTGTTTTAAGTTGATTTTATGCTTCAAGTCTTGCTTTTCAGGTGCTACTTTTGTTATTATTTATTGTTGAATATTTAAAATCATAATTAATGGTGTTAAATATCAGTTATAGTTATTTGAGTAATTTAAATAAATTATTAACAAATAAATTAATGTGTTGCAACCTTACAACTAATATTTTTATCTTTTCGAGAGAGGAGTGCACTCCAGAAGAATTAGTTTAAAAAGGATAAAGATTTTGGCAAAATGATTCCTGCCTTTTGGTGTGCGCTTATCGTGTACGCCCAAATTAACCACTCAATCCTCAAGATTGATAACAATAATGTAGTAGCGTGAGTAGGGATCGATCCCACGAGGAGGTATGTATTCTTGTGTTAATGAAAATCAAAACAAAATAATAATAAAGGATGGGGTTGTGAGTGAATTATACTAGTTAAAATTAAAAACAAAGATTAACTAATGAAAGCGATTCTTGGTATCGGTCGACTCTTCCTTGGAATTATCATCTATTTCATCGATTCACAAAAGACTCAAATTTTCATATGAATATTCATCGTTGGACGTTTAATCCAATAATCAAAGTCCTATCTCACCTTACGTTTAGTTAAGTAGCCCAAACGTTCTAGTTTAACCCTTATCAAACAATCAATCAAAATACAAGCGATTAAGATTTAAATCGATGATAGCATATGAACTAGTGAGATCGATGAAGCTAAACAACATAATCCAAGCGTCTATGTTTAATCTAGTCAAGTGTTTTTCCTAAGAATTTAACAAACTCACAAGCGGAAATTCATCAATCTTAGTTGCTTCGTAAATTAGAGGGATCAAACGATTCCATATTTGATATCTAATTTAGCGTTAGATTTAATGCAAGTTATTAGGTTGTCAATCCATTAAACAAACACAACAATCATATCAATAAAATCAGAAAAAACTCTTGATACTCAATAAAATTGATAATTAAAGCGTAAGAATCTCCCCAAGATAAATAAAATCCAAGGATTTGTCTTCCTCAACCAAGAATTAAAAACTAGCTAGACATAATCTAAGAAAACACAATAAATAAAAGCAAGGAAAAGAAAACTAATACGATCTCCGCTCGTCGAGGTGTCAATCCCGCCTTCGCTTCGATCTTTGTAGCGTTCTTCAACAAAATTGAGAGAAAAATATATAAAACTATCCTAAACTACTCTACCCTAACTATCTAGATGTTTTTAGGTCTGATTTTCGTCCATATATGTATAGGGAGGCTGATGGAGTAGGTTAGAATCCATGTGGGAAGGAAAGAAATCAAGAATTTTCACTTTCCAAAATCCTATTGGCGTAATTACGCCTAAAATGGCGTAACTACGCCTAAATTCCCGTAGCACTGGCGTAGGTACGCCTGAAATGGCGTCTTTATGCCTGATTTTCCATTTTTCTGGCGAGTTTCGTATTTTGGCCGTAACTTTCTCGTACAAACTCCGAATTTGATGAATCAGCTGTCCATGCGAAGATAACTCAAAGTTCTACAACTTTTATATGGACCACATTTCCAAAACATGGCTTGAACATATAGAAATTTGAGGAGAAATGAGCAACATGTGTCTTGGATTCTGGTTTTTTCCTCTTTTCTTCAACTTTAGTCATTCTTTCATCATTTTAGCTTGATTTCTTCACATTTCCCTACATTTACACAAATATACGATTAGGTAGCATATGTATCAATTTATCAATCAAAATATACCAAATCATAGATAATTAAGCGCAATAGATGTGTCTATTTCTAGTCACATCAAATACCCCCATACTTAAACTTTACTCGACCTCGAGTAAATCAGACAAAACTAATGAAATTTTTTGCTTGACTCATAGATTCATAACAAATTGACTTATCCCCACTTTAACGCCTCAACAATTATAAACATGCATAGTAATGAAAGGCGGTGAAAAGTTAACAGTGGAACAAGTTCAATCCCAAAACATTTTATACTCAACAAAGCAGTGAATGTGTGTGTGTGTGGTCATAAACAAGTGTCATATGCAATTATAGATCCAAAAGATGCAAATCCACAATAGTTCAAGGCATACACTAACACAAGTATAAGCTCACTTGCACACCATTCTCCACTATCTTAGCCACTTTTCAAACACGAATCAAGTAGGTCTTTATTAGCTTGTAGCTTGGTCTAGGTATTGGCTTATGAAAGAAAGGAAAAAGATATATCAAACAAGAGAGTACGATGATATGCACACTAAAAGCTTCTCTTCTTGCATGAATTTTTTCAACTTTGTTCTTTTTCACAAGGTTTATTTCAACACTTTTCTTCTTTTGTGCCTTGGCTCCCATTGGAGTCATATTTTTCTCAAATTCCTCAAGGCATTCATTTTCTTTCATGTATTTCATTCTTTTGACAATAAAGTTCACAAATATACTTCAATGATTCCCAAGTGCATTTGAATGGAATACATCATACTCCCTTAAAAGGTATGGATTGAAATCATATTTAGGCTAAAAGGGTAGGATGATAAGCTAGTTAAGGAATGTTGAATGGGGGTTTTTAGTATGCTTAGCATACTACCATTCTTTTACATTAAGGCTCAAAAAGGGTACTAGAGATTGATTTTATTTACATGGTAGGCTTGAAAGGCTCAAACACATCAAAGATTGCATATATCACTTTCATGTTTGCAAGTAGTCTGGATATACGCCTCAAAGAGTATGTAGTTAAGTTCTAGCATGTATTAGAGACTTCTTAAGACTATTACAAAGTTCACACAATCTTCTCTAAGCTATGCACACTTCACAAGCCATGACAATAATGTGCTCAAAATATTCAACTACTAAGTTAAAGTAAAGTTTGCATTAGAGTTCAAAGTGTTCCAAGGTTAACAATTCACCTATGTTCAAAAGCATGCATGATATCAATTAGGTTTCATCATGGGCTAGTGATTCTAAGCATGCATTCATTATTGACTATGAGCTTAAAATTTTCAAATTTTTCGATTTTTTTGAATTTTTGTAATAGAAAGCAATAACACGCCACTAATCCCTCCCCCATACTTAAATCTTACATTGTCCTCAATGTAAGGCAAAATACAAGAAAAGAGAATCTAACTACTAAAGCAAAAAAAATAAATAAAATGGAGAAAGGAAACTAACTCCCTTTGGGTTGCCTCCCAAGCAGCGCCTCTGTTTAACGTCGGTGGCCCGACTCCAATGCTCGTGCTCATGGTGGGTCATGTTTGGTGTCCAATGCCACCTTTTCCCACCTTAGTATCCTTCTGACAGCTCGAAGGCGATGCCTATTCGCCTTATACTTCTTGGAGGTCCTCAACCCTTTTCGCATCCCCTCGTTTTCTATTGATGTATCGTGAGGTTCAGGAGGAAGTTTCAGCTCAACATCAGGTACCTGCAATTCAAAATTGAGATTTTTAAAAGGGGAATTTGGTAAAGCAGAAGTAATACATGAAGTATCAGTCAAAATTTCTCCCATACCTCCTTCGTCAACAGGTCGATCAGTAGTTACCCCATGTTCATGCTCAGTGACAGTATGTGATTTTTCTAGTGATACGTGATGTGTGATGCCAATAGTATAATCAGTAGTAGGATGAACGGGATCATGAGTATTGAACTTAGCTACCTCACCATTAAACTCCATAGTAAAAGCACCACCACTTACATCTATTATGCACTTGGAAGTTTTCAAAAATGGTCTCCCTAACAGAATAGGGTTGCTTTTATCATCATTTTCCATGTCAAGTACGTAGAAATCAGCAGGAAAGATCAATTTATCGACTTTCACTAGAACGTCCCCAAGTATTCCCCTAGGATGCACAGTAGATCTATTTGCTAATTGAATACCAATTTCAGATTTTTTAAGAGGTCCTATGTCTAAAGAGGTGTAGATTGAATAAGGCATAACATTTATTGTTGCTCCTAAGTCTAGCATGGCCTTATCAATTCTATTATTTCCAATCATGCATGTGACAGGAACATACCAGGATCCGTGCATTTTGTAGGGGTTTCCTTCTCCTCATCGTCAGAGAAAAAATTGTCAAACATGTCCATTTCATCACAGTATTCGACCTTCGGTTCCTTTTTCTCTTCAAAGGGTTCATGATCATATTCAACATAGGGGGTTGTTGGAGACATACCTTGTGGAGATGCATGATGTGCAAGCTCCTCTTCTTCTAGTGGCACATGTGTCTCCTCTTCTAGCTTGGGTGGCATCAGTACCACCTCCCCCGAGGTTCCTACCTCTTCGTCACTCCTTGAGGCGATTGCAACCATGTTCTCTCGTGGTGCCTCCATCGTCCGGGAGGGTATAAAGTCGGTGGGTTGTGCTGCTATCTGATCGGCTGATTTAATAAGTTGCTCGATTTGGTTACCCAAATTCTGGGTGCTAGCCCTGAATTCCTGTTGAAATTGCAAAGTATTGTCATTAAGTGTTAAAACAAGATTCTCTAAAGACTCACCAGGGGTATGGTATTGTGGTTGTTGCGGCCATGGCGAATATTGTGGTATGTATGGCGGTAGATAGGACTGCATGTAAGGTGGAGGTGGGCTCATCCATTGATTGTCATAGTTGAGATTGGGATGATCACTCCAACTTGAGTTGTATGCACTTTGTCCACTCCCTACGCCAAGTTGGTGCACAAGATACTCCAATTCGTGTAGTCGCCTATAGTCCTCCATGATAAGATCCGAATTTTGAGAAATCAACCTGTAAGCACTAACAAACAAGAGTAGCGGTGGGGGGAAAGAAAGAAAGAAAAAGAAAGAGAAAGAAATAAAACAGAAAATATTAACACAAAAATATACAACGCCTCCCCGGCAACGGCGCCAAAATTTGGTGTGCGCTTATCGTGTACGCCCAAATTAACAACACTCAATCCTCAAGATTGATAACAATAATGTAGTAGCGTGAGTAGGGATCGATCCCACGAGGAGGTATGGATTCTTGTGTTAATGAAAATCAAAACAAAATAATAATAAAGGATGGGGTTGTGAGTGAATTATACTAGTTAAAATTAAAAACAAAGATTAACTAATGAAAGCGATTCTTGGTATCGGTCGACTCTTCCTTGGAATTATCATCTATTTCATCGATTCACAAAAGACTCAATTTTTCATATGAATATTCATCGTTGGACGTTTAATCCAATAATCAAAGTCATATCTCACCTTACGTTTAGTTAAGTAGCCCAAGCGTTCTAGTTTAACCATTATCAAACAATCAATCAAAATACAAGCGATTAAGATTTAAATCGATGATAGCATATGAACTAGTGAGATCGATGAAGCTAAACAACATAATCCAAGCGTCTATGTTTAATCTAGTCAAGTGTTCTTCCTAAGAATTTAACAAACTCACAAGCGGAAATTCATCAATCTTAGTTGCTTCGTAAATTAGAGGGATCAAACTATTCCATATTTGATATCTAATTTAGCGTTAGATTTAATGCAAGTTATTAGGTTGTCAATCCATTAAACAAACACAACAATCATATCAATAAAATCAGAAAAAACTCTTGATACTCAATAAAATTGATAATTAAAGCGTAAGAATCTCCCCAAGATAAATAAAATCCAAGGATTTGTCTTCCTCAACCAAGAATTAAAAACTAGCTAGACATAATCTAAGAAAACACAATAAATAAAAGCAAGGAAAAGAAAACTAATACGATCTCCGCTCGTCGAGGTGTCAATCCCGCCTTCGCTTCGATCTTTGTAGCGTTCTTCAACAAAATTGAGAGAAAAATATATAAAACTATCCTAAACTACTCTACCCTAACTATCTAGATGTTTTTAGGTCTGATTTTCGTCCATATATGTATAGGGAGGCTGATGGAGTAGGTTAGAATCCATGTGGGAAGGAAAGAAATCAAGAATTTTCACTTTCCAAAATTCTATTGGCGTAATTACGCCTAAAATGGCGTAACTACGCCTAAATTCCCGTAGCACTAGCGTAGGTACGCCTGAAATGGCGTCTTTACGCCTGATTTTCCATTTTTCTGGCAAGTTTCGTATTTTGGCCGTAACTTTCTCGTACAAACTCCGAATTTGATGAATCAGCTGTCCACGCGAAGATAACTCAATGTTCTACAACTTTTATATGGACCACATTTCCAAAACATGGCTCGAACATATAGAAATATGAGGAGAAAGGAGCAACATGTGTCTTGGATTCTGGTTTTTTCCTATTTTCTTCAACTTTAGTCATTCTTTCATCATTTTAGCTTGATTTCTTCACATTTCCCTACAGTTACACAAATATACGATTAGGTAGCATATGTATCAATTTATCAATCAAAATATACCAAATCATAGATAATTAAGCGCAATAGATGTGTCTATTTCTAGTCACATCACCTTTCCATTCATTAATTGACCAATCATATACATGATGTCCATATTGTTCACTAACTCCATAATACGATTTAACTAACCAATAATTGGGAAACTAACTTGATCATTAAGTGAACTAACTTGATTATTAATAATTATTGCAAAAAGAATGTTGTTTATCCATTGTGGTAGGAAAATAAGCATTTTACCCAATTATGGTTTGCAAATAGGCAGATTACCCCCATGTTGTTTGAAAAATAGGTATTTTACCCCAATTTGGTTTGAATATAGACATTTTACCCACTTGTGATTTGCAAAAAAAAAATGGCATCTACGAAGGGGGTATTTTGCACATATTCACAAACTCATTGGGTAAAAATGTCTATATTCAAAACCACATGATGGTAATCTGCTTATTTTCAAACAACATGAGGTAATCTGCCTATTTGCAAAACCACAATAGGGTAAAATGCTTATTTTTAAACTGCAATGGGTAATCTGTCTATTTCATAACTACAGGGGCGTAATATTCATATTTTAAAAACCACAATGGGTGAAAATGCATATTTTCAAATCACAGCAGGGTAATCTGTCTATTTGCATAACCACAGACCGATAATCCGCCACTCGCTCATCTATACTATAACCGCTACATCTCATAATCTGTGACCTCATAGGTTTGTCTTTGTCATATGGGCCTTCCACGTGGATCCATTCGGTCATTATGTACTGGGCTTGGTTGGTGAAGTGTTGGCTCGCATCATAATGACTATTATGTTTCTAAAGATAAACATGCTGATTGTTATATTACATCTATTCACTCATATTAGAACAAAATAGTACTTATTTATGAAATAAGAAAAAAAACAAAGAGGAAATGCATTGCATGACAATAATTATTATTTAATATGGGTTGGTCGTAAACCAGTATGTATTGCAATAAAGATAAACTTTGGTTAGGAAACGTTTAAGGTTCCGTACGCGAAATATAAATACTGTATATGTTTCAGGATTTCATGACTTCTATACTAAACAGCCAAGAAAATATCTTGAGGCATATCGAATTTAGCTTATAGCTAATAGTTGTTTTATGTATTGGGACTTTTAAAATATAAACTAACATAATTTTATAAAAATTATACTTCCAAACCTTGTAAATGTATGTGTATAAATTTGATTATTGCTCAATATAAGTTTAACATTGTAAGGAATTCGTCCGCTTTCCAATCCCGATTGATGCCTGCAATCAAGAAACAAAACAGATCACAGTATACAATTTCAACTAATAAAACTGTAAACTGAAAAGCAAAGCAAGAGTAAAGAATTAGGGCTCAGGTCGAGCTGGGTATCCTTCCAACGTCGTCACCGGGGAACCAAGGTATCGTATCCTAAAGGGGAGACAAACACACTGCCCTAAGACACTACCCGAAGACCCTGCCCGAACCCCACTGCCCAAGCACACAGCCTGGACATACACACGCAGCACCAGCACTCAGACAAGCAGCGGACACAGCACCACACAGCACCAGCACTCAGACAAGCAGCGCACACAGCACCACACAGCACCAGCACTCAGACCAACCAGCGCACACAGCACCAACCACAGCACAACCAGCGCACACAGCACCAGCACTCAGACAAGCAGCGCACACAGCACCACACAGCACCAGCACTCAGACAAGCAGCGCACACAGCACCACACAGCACCAGCACTCAGACCAACCAGCGCACACAGCACCAACCACAGCACAACCAGCGCACACAGCACCAGCCAGGGACAAGCCAGCGCACACAGCACCACACTAGGCACAAGATGCACACAGCACCACACACTCCACCTCACTCGGACAAGGCGCACACAGCACCACACTAGGACAAGGCGCACACAGCACCACCCTCATGCACAAGCCAGCGCACACAGCACCAGACCACTCACGGCCATAAGGAAGAAACCGAGACTGGAAGACGAAAAGGGGGAAGGGGGGGGGGGGGTTTCAGGCCAGTTACTCATCATGAACCCAAGCCATACATAAAGGCAAGAAGGAGATGAAGAGATGGGTGCAATTTCCGAAGGGTCGAACCAGCTGAAGAGGCGGCAGGAACATTCTGGAGGCTAGGGCACAAGGAGGTGATGGCTGCAAGGAGAAGGAAGGGGGCTTGAAGATGGGGCTCGGTTATGGTGGGGAAAATAAAGAGGGGCCAAAGCCCAACAACAATAAATAGGTAATGGGCCAAAACCCAACAAATCTCCACCTTGGCACAATACCGGCTCCACCTCGACGTAAGGATAACCCAATAGATGACTCATCATCGCCCAAAGGGTCCCCACAACACACACAGTATTGTGTGGACCAATTTCCTGTCATAGCACACAGCACAGACAAAGGAAAAACAATAACAAGCACATAGCAAGTTAAAGTGGGAAAGTAACCAGGGTAACAGTTTTATAACGAGCACACAGCAGGTTATAAAACACTAACCAAGGGACAAAACCTGCATCAATCATCAGTATCAAATTTAAAAAATTTAAAACATGATTGAAACTTAGTACACATATCAGCAGGATAAAACACATAATCACTTAGATTATCACCTACCGATAACAACCAGCGAACAACATTCCAAAGCACAAAGCTAGGATTAGACATAAACCTACTAAAGCAACTAATAGCATAAGCTATATCATGCCAATCTTCATGTTCAATCGAAACCAATTCATCATGCACAACATGTTCATGTTCAACAACACTACCATGATTTACAGGCATTCCATGAATTTCAGGTTCATTAACACACGAATCATGTACACCAGTTAAATGCTCCACCTCGCAGGGAGTAGCACTGGACACAGACTCGTCAACATGCACAGGACACATAGTCACATTAGGGGAAGTGAAATCCGGGAATTTCACTCTTTGTTGTTTGCCAAAAACACACGAATCACAGAAAGGCATGCATGACAACACGTCTTTACCAACGCAACCTTTTTCATGCAAATTCCCTAGACCTTTAGAACTTATATGACCTAATCTCCTATGCCACAGATTAGTCAAGTCATTAGTCACAGAATTCACATTATCATATACAGGTTCAGTTTTGCAAACACCATTTCCCCATCTACCCTCAAGACCACATGATTCTAATCCAGAACAAGACAACAAATTATTGCACAAAGCAGGAACATGTCTCACATCTTTTAGAGTCATAGAATAAGCATATTCGTCATCTTCAAGTTTCTTAACAGTAGTAACGTTCTCAGCCCAATTACCATCAATAGCTTTAAATACTTTTTGCAGTATTAAAATTCCTTTCAATTTTTGTTGCCATATAGAAAAAACAGATTTTCCATTAAACGGTTCAAGGTTATATCCAGAAATTGAAGCCATCACACTAAGCAGAGAGGCACACACAATTTCAACAACCAAACAGCAGAAGCAAGGACCACAAGGCACACAAAACACAATGAAAGAATTTACCAAGCTAAGGGAAGGAAAAATCGCAATCACCCACAAGATCACAATACACTCAACGGTGTACGAGCATGGGGTTTCAGATTGAGATTTTCCTACGGGTAAGGGACACAATTACTTAGAAACAACGTAGTAAATAGATTATGGGTCAAGATAATCACTTACTACCCAGAGACAAAGCTCTGGGGTGACGAAACCACACTGACCGAAGCACCGAAGGCACTGCCCGAGATCTGCCCGAAATCTGCCCGAGATTCCAGTCGCTGCCCGAGCTCTCCAGCCGCTGCCCGAAGCCACCAGCTACTGCCCGAGGCCTTCTGCCTGCTGCCCGAGGCCCACTGCCGCTGCCCGAGGTCTGCCCGAAGCCTACTGCTCCTGCCCGAAACCTCCTGCTGCTGCCCGAAGCCCAACAAGCACTGCCCGAGACCAGCCGAGCTCTCCAGCCGCTGCCCGAGGCCTGCCCGAGCACTCTTGCTGCTGCCCGAAGTCCACCGAGCACTCCACCAGGCACGGAACGCTCTGATACCACTGCAAGGAATTCGTTCCGCTTTCCAATCCCGATTGATGCCTGCAATCAAGAAACAAAACAGATCACAGTATACAATTTCAACTAATAAAACTGTAAACTGAAAAGCAAAGCAAGAGTAAAGAATTAGGGCTCAGGTCGAGCTGGGTATCCTTCCAACGTCGTCACCGGGGAACCAAGGTATCGTATCCTAAAGGGGAGACACACACACTGCCCTAAGACACTACCCGAAGACCCTGCCCGAACCCCACTGCCCAAGCACACAGCCTGGACATACACACGCAGCACCAGCACTCAGACAAGCAGCGCACACAGCACCACACAGCACCAGCACTCAGACAAGCAGCGCACACAGCACCACACAGCACCAGCACTCAGACCAACCAGCGCACACAGCACCAACCACAGCACAACCAGCGCACACAGCACCAGCACTCAGACAAGCAGCGCACACAGCACCACACAGCACCAGCACTCAGACAAGCAGCGCACATAGCACCACACAGCACCAGCACTCAGACCAACCAGCGCACACAGCACCAACCACAGCACAACCAGCGCACACAGCACCAGCCAGGGACAAGCCAGCGCACACAGCACCACACTAGGCACAAGATGCACACAGCACCACACACTCCACCTCACTCGGACAAGGCGCACACAGCACCACACTAGGACAAGGCGCACACAGCACCACCCTCATGCACAAGCCAGCGCACACAGCACCAGGCCACTCACGGCCATAAGGAAGAAACCGAGACTGGAAGACGAAAAGGGGGAAGGGGGGGGGGGGGTTTCAGGCCAGTTACTCATCATGAACCCAAGCCATACATAAAGGCAAGAAGGAGATGAAGAGATGGGTGCAATTTCCGAAGGGTCGAACCAGCTGAAGAGGCGGCAGGAACATTCTGGAGGCTAGGGCACAAGGAGGTGATGGCTGCAAGGAGAAGGAAGGGGGCTTGAAGATGGGGCTCGGTTATGGTGGGGAAAATAAAGAGGGGCCAAAGCCCAACAACAATAAATAGGTAATGGGCCAAAACCCAACAAATCTCCACCTTGGCACAATACCGGCTCCACCTCGACGTAAGGATAACCCAATAGATGACTCATCATCGCCCAAAGGGTCCCCACAACACACACAGTATTGTGTGGACCAATTTCCTGTCATAGCACACAGCACAGACAAAGGAAAACCAATAACAAGCACACAGCAAGTTAAAGTGGGAAAGTAACCAGGGTAACAGTTTTATAACGAGCACACAGCAGGTTATAAAACACTAACCAAGGGACAAAACCTGCATCAATCATCAGTATCAAATTTAAAAAATTTAAAACATGATTGAAACTTAGTACACATATCAGCAGGATAAAACACATAATCACTTAGATTATCACCTACCGATAACAACCAGCGAACAACATTCCAAAGCACAAAGCTAGGATTAGACATAAACCTACTAAAGCAACTAATAGCATAAGCTATATCATGCCAATCTTCATGTTCAATCGAAACCAATTCATCATGCACAACATGTTCATGTTCAACAACACTACCATGATTTACAGGCATTCCATGAATTTCAGGTTCATTAACACACGAATCATGTACACCAGTTAAATGCTCCACCTCGCAGGGAGTAGCACTGGACACAGACTCGTCAACATGCACAGGACACATAGTCACATTAGGGGAAGGGAAATCCGGGAATTTCACTCTTTGTTGTTTGCCAAAAACACACGAATCACAGAAAGGCATGCAAGACAACACGTCTTTACCAACGCAACCTTTTTCATGCAAATTCCCTAGACCTTTAGAACTTATATGACCTAATCTCCTATGCCACAGATTAGTCAAGTCATTAGTCACAGAATTCACATTATCATATACAGATTCAGTTTTGCAAACACCATTTCCCCATCTACCCTCAAGACCACATGATTCTAATCCAGAACAAGACAACAAATTATTGCACAAAGCAGGAACATGTCTCACATCTTTTAGAGTCATAGAATAAGCATATTCGTCATCTTCAAGTTTCTTAACAGTAGTAACGTTCTCAGCCCAATTACCATCAATAGCTTTAAATACTTTTGCAGTATTAAAATTCCTTTCAATTTTTGTTGCCATATAGAAAAAACAGATTTTCCATTAAACGGTTCAAGGTTATATCCAGAAATTGAAGCCATCACACTAAGCAGAGACGCACACACAATTTCAACAACCAAACAGCAGAAGCAAGGACCACAAGGCACACAAAACACAATGAAAGAATTTACCAAGCTAAGGGAAGGAAAAATCGCAATCACCCACAAGATCACAATACACTCAACGGTGTACGAGCATGGGGTTTCAGATTGAGATTTTCCTACGGGTAAGGGACACAATTACTTAGAAACAACGTAGTAAATAGATTATGGGTCAAGATAATCACTTACTACCCAGAGACAAAGCTCTGGGGTGACGAAACCACACTGACCGAAGCACCGAAGGCACTGCCCGAGATCTGCCCGAAATCTGCCCGAGATTCCAGTCGCTGCCCGAGCTCTCCAGCCGCTGCCCGAAGCCACCAGCTACTGCCCGAGGCCTTCTGCCTGCTGCCCGAGGCCCACTGCCGCTGCCCGAGGTCTGCCCGAAGCCTACTGCTCCTGCCCGAAACCTCCTGCTGCTGCCCGAAGCCCAACAAGCACTGCCCGAGACCAGCCGAGCTCTCCAGCCGCTGCCCGAGGCCTGCCCGAGCACTCTTGCTGCTGCCCGAAGTCCACCGAGCACTCCACCAGGCACGGAACGCTCTGATACCACTGTAAGGAATTCGTTCCGCTTTCCAATCCCGATTGATGCCTGCAATCAAGAAACAAAACAGATCACAGTATACAATTTCAACTAATAAAACTGTAAACTGAAAAGCAAAGCAAGAGTAAAGAATTAGGGCTCAGGTCGAGCTGGGTATCCTTCCAACGTTGTCACCGGGGAACCAAGGTATCGTATCCTAAAGGGCAGACACACACACTGCCCTAAGACACTACCCGAAGACCCTGCCCGAACCCCACTGCCCAAGCACACAGCCTGGACATACACACGCAGCACCAGCACTCAGACAAGCAGCGCACACAGCACCACACAGCACCAGCACTCAGACAAGCAGCGCACACAGCACCACACAGCACCAGCACTCAGACCAACCAGCGCACACAGCACCAACCACAGCACAACCAGCGCACACAGCACCAGCACTCAGACAAGCAGCGCACACAGCACCAGCACTCAGACAAGCAGCGCACACAGCACCACACAGCACCAGCACTCAGACCAACCAGCGCACACAGCACCAACCACAGCACAACCAGCGCACACAGCACCAGCCAGGGACAAGCCAGCGCACACAGCACCACACTAGGCACAAGATGCACACAGCACCACACACTCCACCTCACTCGGACAAGGCGCACACAGCACCACACTAGGACAAGGCGCACACAGCACCACCCTCATGCACAAGCCAGCGCACACAGCACCAGGCCACTCACGGCCATAAGGAAGAAACCGAGACTGGAAGACGAAAAGGGGGAAGGGGGGGTTTCAGGCCAGTTACTCATCATGAACCCAAGCCATACATAAAGGCAAGAAGGAGATGAAGAGATGGGTGCAATTTCCGAAGGGTCGAACCAGCTGAAGAGGCGGCAGGAACATTCTGGAGGCTAGGGCACAAGGAGGTGATGGCTGCAAGGAGAAGGAAGGGGGCTTGAAGATGGGGCTCGGTTATGGTGGGGAAAATAAAGAGGGGCCAAAGCCCAACAACAATAAATAGGTAATGGGCCAAAACCCAACAAACATACTAGAAATCAAAATTGCGAATATTGTACTAGTACCAATCTAAGTTAATACTACTTATTTGATGTAAGATGAGTTATTTGCGTTGTTCGGGAATCCTTATGCTGTTTAGAAAAGATATGACAAATTTATCAAGTCGAGACAAGTGTGATAACTGATACACTTTGTCATTAAAAGGAATTTGCCTCGCATATGTGTTCTATTATTGGAGTTATAGCTCAATATCATGTCTGAGCTTTTATATAAATCCCAATTTATACAATTATAGCTTATAAATCGATCGATCCTGGATCTTAAAACACATTGGCCGTGGATGTTTTGACGCAGTTTATGATTATAATCCCCAAAACCATATTATGAAAATAGTCAGATATTTCCTTTTAGGTCAACAACAATAATCATTTTGCCAGCTTGTATCTAAAGGTTTATTGTTTTTGCTTTTGTTTGTATTTGATTGTGCAATCCATATTAAATTTTGGACATTCACGGACGCAAAGTTTTGGTATTTCGGGGGCATATTTTAGACATGTTATAATAGCCGTTTCGAGAAAAAATATTAATGAAGAATATTTATTCACCCTACTTTATTTTAATATTTTAAGTGGTGTCTTTGAGGCCATCTCCAACTCATTAGTCTATTGTAGCACAGTTTTTGTACCAAAATAGTGCAATTTCTGCACTAATATTTTCTTCTTTAATTACTCCAGATTCTTTAATTTCCATGTAAAAATCATTTCCATCAAAGACAAAACTCATCTCCATTCTATCTACTTCAAACTTTATTCCAAAAGAAATATTCCCTACAATATTCCTTTCAATTTCATTATTATTTTATTCACGGTTGGAGTGAAATCCCTGCATCAAAATGGCATTTCACTCCATTTTGACGCAGGGATGAAGATGCCCTGAGAAGGGACGTCGAGGCAAATGATTGTCCCATATAAAAATATTTGATAATCTTTTTAACTAAGCGTTTAAAAAAACAAAAAAAGAACTTGAGATTTTTTATAAAAAAATTATTTTATTTTATTTTTTAAAAAAACCCAATGCATGGCGGGGATTAGGTGTATCCCTGCCCGATTATTCAAAGAAGTAAACACAGTATATGAGAAGGGGATTAGGCCAAAACCTCTCGTGAAAGTTACATAAATTTATTCGAAGTATGTATGTAAGGAAGACCAATTCTATCTAGTTTACAGATACTCATAACTTTAAAATTCAAATTCAATTCATTCAAAATTCCATGACCGCCTTCCTGAATGGCCATGTTGGCCAAAGCATCAGCATTTGCCTTCCCCTGGCGGTAAATGCTAGAAAGAATAGGATGATTCATCATCAAGTTGGAGTAAAATTGTAGGGTCTTCGTACCGTATTATCGGAAAACCTATTTGATTTCTCAACTATTATGTGATTTATCTTATGTTAATCATATGACTGAGAATGAACATGATGAATATTATCTTTGATAACAAGTTGAAATAATACTTAACATTTTGTAAATGTAATGTTCCGAGATTTGATAATGTTGATTAAATACATTTTGTACATTACTTTATTAATTAATTAGAAGTTAATTAATGAGAATATAATATAATTAATGAGAGTGTAAATTGACCATGCACATGTCAATGACAGTTGTGGCAGAACATGGTGAATGGATTAATATATTTTTGAACTATTCGGTTTAATACCGAAATTTTGTTAAATTAATTTCGTAAATATAAAATTTGTATTAAATTGATAGATTTAATATTTGCGATTAAAATAAGGACACGAAGTTAGGTGTGGACTGTACAAGTAATATACATGCACCATTACACCGGTGACACCCCGATGTTCATAATTGGTCGGGAATTAATATATATCGGTGTAGGATGTAAAACACACAGTAAAATATGTAAAACACACACAGATCGCGGACATGCACTAAAAGGTGCGAAAACACACACTTCGCGCGATCATCGACCACCGCATGTAAATCCACTCCGTTTGCCGCCGTGCGACCACCTGCCAATCCGACCTAACACCGTGTTCAAAACTCAGAGGCACATCTTTCCATACCAGATAATCGAATTTTGGTGTTCGAAAAAGTGTTCAATTTTACCCTGGAACGATGAAACTCGCGCAAACTAGGGTTTGAGCACTTTTGGTTCGTTTTCTTCGATTCTACAATGAATTGGACGAAGCCAAGGCATCGAGTCTCTTCCTTGCATCTGGACGAAACTTTCTACACCGGTCGTCGCCTCTACCGCCGCCGGAATCGTACGAAATGGGTAAGTGAACTGTGTGCGAATTTGGGTAAAATTTGATATCCGATTTTTTCGACTTTGCTTCGATAATTACCAACTAATTTGGACTATAATTGTTGAATAATAATTTGAATCAGTGAAAAATAATTTAGCATATTATATTGTGATATAATGGCATCAATTTAATTACCCTAAATTGATTAAGTTGTAACTAAATTGATAACGAATTTTTGGTGATCAATTTTCTGAATTATGAGTTTATATTGGTGTACAGTGAATACATCAACTGTACAAGCTCAAGTATCGAGAATGTATGTTGCGATAGGATAACATACAACATGTATCTGTATCTGTTGCTATATGTTTTGATGACTTATGTGACTTACTGGAGATTACGTGGCTACGTGATTTTATTTAAATTATGTGGCATTCATAGCATTCATAATTGCACATCGGTGTATGAAAATAAATGTTCTGTTAACACACGCCATGTTTTATACATACATCGATGCATGACATACACGTTGAGCTACAATTCTTTGATACCCTATTATTTTGGATTCGATTAATCATAAGGGTTGTACACGGTGCTATGACTGGCATTAAGTGGCCTGAAAGGCATAGGGATTCGTCCCCTTATGATTGCTATGATTGTTGATACGGGGTTGGTGGCGTTTGCCGACGTCATCCTATGGATTATCCCTATTTGTTGAGATTGTTGTGGATGGCGTCTTGCTGACGTCATCTGTATGATATGATATGATGCAAGAGCAGGGATGCGGTGACGCTTTGACGACGCACCATATAGACATCTATTTGCTTGACATGCTCGAGCTATTGAGACATTTGGACTTTCATTTACTGGCTCTGAGATACCCAGCGGATGAGTGTATGATACCGACATGACATGACATGCATTGCATTGCATTTCATTTCATTTTTTTTTTATAGATACATGATGTTTATGCTATGATCGTTCCATATTGGGCTTTTGCTCACCCCCAAGGGGGGCTGTTGTTGTCTTTGTCTGTGGATAATGGCAGGCAGTACAGGTGGTCAGGACCCTAGAGAGGGCATGTTCGGTGGAAGCCACACTTGAGAAGTTTATTCTTTTGTTTATCCCGGTATTACATGTATATGATTACTAGGGGTTCATCCCTGTGGTATTTGAGGAGTTTATGTATTTTTAGTTATTTCACCAGTGTGGATATCTGTTTAGTAGTTTGATTGGTGTATGCTGGATATGAACTGATGATATACATATTTTCAGTATATGTCTATTGGTATGGGTGGTATGTTCCTCATGTGATGAGGTCATGCTGAAATTTTTAGGGCCACGTGTTAATAAATTTTAAACTAATCTTCCGTTGTTTATGCTATAATTAACATTGTGTGGTCATTACTCACATAATTAGGATTGGACCCTCACAAATTTGTACCTGTAATTATAATACATTGTGACAACCAATATATTGTAAAAGGGCACAATGAAGTATGTATAATGATAAGTCTCGACAAATGAGTCATAGATATAATACCATATGGCAATGATCTCTATATACATAATCTTAATTGGTTATGTGAGAAAATTGTGGATCCGCTTATGAATGATTAACCAAGATAACTATGTAAAAGTTTATCTAGGGTAACGTGGTTAAAACCCTATAATTAAAATCTTGTTGTGGACATACAACATATTTGACTGGAGATCCCAAGATCTAGGTTAAAAAATAACAACTAAATTATGAGATTGTATAAACACCTTGGAGATCAATCTTCAACTCATTCCTATGATAAGGGGTATAACCTGCAAAAATGGTATGATGTTAGGCAAAGAGGCATTCGATGATTCCTAAGACATATAAGGATATGTTGGAGTATAGCGGGATCATCTTTTAGGAGATATCCTACGTTCATGGCCGAAACGAACACAACCATAAACAAAAACGAATGTTAGAGTTGTTATGGTGTGGGTTCAATTGTCTCGGTTTACACCACGACTAAATTGTGCAAGACTATAAGTTCATTATTAAGTCAAGTAAATCTGACTGAATACTACTACGGAAGGTTCAAAGCAACAAACTACATCTCCCGATGCTATAACGATTCGTTAAAGGCACTCGGTTGCATGCATGCATTAATTTAATTCATGTGGGAGATTGTTGGAAAATATGCTCAATGAATTAAAATTAAGCATGAAAAAGTTGAAAATACGAATGGTGAAAAAACGGGCAAGGACGAGAAATCACTGCGTCAGCGCTCAAGCGTCGTAGCTTCTGCCTGGGCATTGCCCAGGCAGAATGCAAGATGCTAGGGTGCCGCTTGGAGGCGCCTTAGCTCCTTGTTTTCTGTCCGAAAATCGAAAAATGGTATTTTCGGAAGGACTGTGTACCCTTTTGAGTATAATTGCGATTTTTCATGGAAAAACACTTTTAAAATGTGTCTTTTGATGATATCTTCTGGTTTAGTATAAAAGGAACAACTTATGATTGAATTAAACACACTTTTGCAAGATCAAACTCAAGTTTTGAGAGCATATTCATATTGTTCATCTTCCATTTGTTGGTTTGATGCTTTTAAACCTTAGTGTTTGAGGATTTGTGATTTGGTGTGCGCCAGAATCTACGATTAATGACTCCAGCGAAGACGTGGGAGCAAAAGCTTCTTAGAAGGTTGCACTTTTTCAGTCTTTCATACACATTAGCTTTTGTCTCTTAATTTAAAAACAAACTTGACATATATTGTAATGCACTTGATCTTATACATGATCATATTATTCTATTCAACTATGATACATATATTTGGAATACGCTCTCTACCAAGCTGATATGTCTTTTGAATCCCCCACTGTATCGATATCTCTAAAGATATTAACGATGAGTTGTAAAATATATGAGATAGCCATCTCTCTTCTTCGTCATCAATCTTCGAGTGTATATGTCTGTTAGATACAAAATATGTTCGTTGAAATGATCTTGTACTTTCTGCAACTTAGTTGTTGAGGACTCTGATAATTTGCTTTTGTTCAGTTGAGTTATGCTCTCAATTGATCTGATATGTTCAGCAATGTTGACTCGAAATTAGCCATTCTGCTTAGAGATTATAAATTTTGAAGCTTATATATATCACGGAAAATGGAATAGCTGGTGCACATATGTTTCTAAGAAAATTAAATTACTAAAATATAATGCTTGAGTGCAATTGGTTTCCATTAATTTAAGTTGTATTATACATTGACACCAAAAATAAAGTAAGATATTCAGAAGTAAAACTTAGAAGATACTTAAGAAATTATTTCGTTTGCAACCAATTAAGAACCAATAAATTTTAATACAAACTATCTGTTAAAATAAATATTTGGATTTACAATGGGAAGTTATATGATCAAAAGTCAGGTATAAGATTGAATCAGTGGATTAATCTTGAAAAAATTTCCCCCATAGATTACAATATTATATGTTATTCATAAGATGGCAAGTTGAAGGCTTTTGTGTTGTTTTTAATTATTTTATTATGGGAATGTTTTATTTTGTTTTCTTGGTATTTTAATATCTGTGAGTCAGAAATCATGCTTCAATAGTCTAAGTATATTTATATGCTATTAATATATTTTGATTAAAAAGTATTTTAATTTAATATAAATTTTATAACAGAATTTATGTTTTACTTTACATATTATTATTAATAATGTAATATAAAAATATTAAATTGTTAGCATACGAAACATAACTTTATATTGTCGCGTTAAGTATTTTTAAAATTATTATAACGCTAAACTTTTTTATATAAATTACATATTTATAAGTTACATTAAATTATTATATTATATATTTATTAAATTAGACCATTTATTAATTATTTAATAATTAAAAACAGAAAATTTATTTATAAAGTAAAAAAGCACTCCATGTGATTCAGACATCCTCATTCATGACCCACCCATATGCACACATTTTATTATCATCACATACACTTTGGCCTTTTAACAAAGTAGTAAGCTCATCCTAACAATGTTATTTTTTACTACATAATGCCAAAGAGGATGTATGATAAGTACACTGGATCACATGATGGGATAAACAAAGAAAACTGGTCAAAATTATTCAACAAATTTACATGGTAAGCAATGTGTCGAGCCTCCTAAAAGAATTACCTTTATATGAAATATAGTATGTTCTACAAGTTAGACGGCATTGCGGCAAGAATTGGTTCTGGATGGCAACAAAAATTCTCGGCAACACCTTTTGCAATCTCGGTCACCGCCATTGCCACCGGTAACACCATCGCCTGCTACCAATCAAATCCCTCCTCCGAAAGAGCCATCATACTTGCATCCTCTCAAATCCCGCCACCACAATATCAGCAACTTCATTTAATTGAATAGCTCAGCAGTCACCCCTTCCATCATGCCTTTGATCTGTATAATAAAGAAGTGAAAATGCATATATAACTAAAGAATTTGGAAAGTTGAGAAAATAAAAAACTTTAATGACAACAATACCTGCTTAGCTGACATGCCAATATTTTGCAAGTCATCAAGCTGGAGAACAAAAAATATCAGTTGCAAAAGATGTTCTTATATGATATCTATAACACGTACTGCAAAAAAAGTTTCTTACACTCTTGAATGGCTCGGGTGATTCTTCGCGGAGTTCAAGAATGTAGGAAGCCCTTTTTTCTCCGATACCCTATATGATATCAATACATAATATGATATTGTTGTTCTTTCCCTAACTTGTGCCAGTAAAATTTAGACTATGAGAACTTGACATACTCTTAGTTTTTTCAACTCTTCCCTGCAAGTAAAGGAGGGGAAAGGAAAATTATTAGACCAAATTTACATACTAGAAAGAGTCGTATTCTAGCCCAATGAAACGTGATTCCAAGAAAAAATCAATCACAAGTACAAGCAACATTTTTTTCAAAAATATAGCTGCTGTCTTGTGCAGGTGTATTTACATACTAGAAAGAGTCGTATTCTAGCCCAATGAAACGTGATTCCAAGAAAAAATCAATCACAAGTACAAGCAACATTTTTTTCAAAAATATAGCTGCTGTCTTGTGCAGGTGTAGCATATGATCAGCATGTAAGAAATCCATTGTGTAATCATATTATTATAGTATAAATATACTTCCTTAGTTCACAAAGTATGATGAACAAAAGAAATCATATAATCTATTACATGGAGCGGAGAGCGAATTTTGGTATATTCACTTACTTGTTAGCTGAATTCAGAAATTTCAATTGTTCCCTAACCAGAGAATTCTGCAATAGAAAAGAATGATTGAGGAGAAAATACAGCAGATGAATTATATAATGATATGTTTAATCATAACAAACCTTCAAATTAGAACCATAGTGGTTGAAGGTACCCCTTGGACCATTGTATGATGGAGTTTCAGTTTCCGGCATCTTCACCTTCATCGGAGTTGATGAACATAGTAATTTTAGGTTGTCAGATAGTTCTTTAATTCGCTGACTAAGTGGCACTGATCCAGAACACTGTGAATTGTTGTTCTGCTCATGCTGGTTACCTGCAATATTGAATTATCTAACAAGAATGATCAAGTAGTTATTCCGAATAAGCGAATTAGTTTTGGGGTTTAAGACATACCATCTTCAAAAAGCAGAAGTTTGTTTCCGTCAGAACATATATCATTTAGAGTTTCTTGAGAATTGAGACCGTGTGTAGAAAGATACTAAGAAATAAGAATCACAAGTTAAGGAGAGTTTTTGGCATTTGTTAATATGCATGTAAGTGATATAAAATTATTGAGATCCCAGCAATCATTATGCAACGAAAATGCATGACATAAAAAAGTCTAATATATTGTCTTTTACAATTAAAACTAAAAAATATATAACCTCCTCCTCCGGAATAATAGCCTCATTGTCAGGGACACAAGGCAATAAAATTTCCTGATTCAAAATCGAATGAACAATCAAATATAATACGATATTTGCATATGTGTACTAGAAAAAGCAATCGAACGGTTCAACTACCTCTTTCAGCGAAAATGGCGCGACAGCCAAAGCATTATCTTGGAGGATCTTGTATTTGTGGGATGAAGTATCTTCAGAAAGGCATACCAACTGCATCATATTTTAAGTCAATGTATAGTTCCATGAAATGGGCATAGAAGAAGATATATTACTTGCATATTACCTGCTTAGGATTGTTTTTGATTTCTTTCTCAAAGAGTTTCCCTAGACAAGAGTAACCCAAATTTTAGTGAAAAATGTTGATTTGAAGTTATCTAGCCTGTAGACTTACGGGAGATTTAAAGTAGTTTTACCTTCCCTTTAAGATGCATGTAGCATTCTTTCCATGGAGGAATTGACTTCGACCAATTTGCTTTTTCAGTATCAAAGAAGTGGATGAAGTTTTCCCACTTTTCAACGACAAAAACTCCTTAGATTTGGCTGAACTTAGAGATATATTTGTATAGTCCGTCGAAATTTTCTTGATGGTTTTATGGGACCGTGAAACAAAACTTAGTGAACTGATAGAATCTTTGCAAAAGAAAGGGTTCTACATCATGAAAAACAAAAAACAAAAACCTTTCTTCTATAAAAATTTCAAAATTTGCAAACAGGTATTCAACATAAATGACAAGTATTAGAATCTTACCAAGCAAGCAAGCACTAACACGTGACTTGTACCACCGACGGAATCTTGCAGGATTCGAGTGAGCTTACTCTCTCGATAGGGAACACGGGCCTCATTAGCATTCAAAGCTTTGACCAACACTGATAAAGCTAAATAACGATTTATTACTCTTGTATTGCTCAGTGAGCGTGATTCTGTCACAACCACTTTTGCGAGGATCCTCATAGCCTAATTGTACAACATGAAACAAAAAATTTAGACTAACGATCACAGGACTAATAGAAACAAATAACATGTAATTATATCGTTAGTTATATAAACCTGCTAGATCAACAAAGTTGATCTTGTTCTCCAACTTGGGTATTATGTTTTCATATTCAGATGATATATGCACCATGAGGCCCTTGTGATGGCGTCGCGGATCCAATGATAGTTTTTGACTTTTGTGCAAATGGAGACGTCCATAGCATATATCTTGGAATTCTGAAACTGATTTCACTATAACCTATATAAAACATTGGCAAAGCAAAGCAATATAATCAAAATTCAGCTTCAGAAAATTCAATTAATTAATGGAATTTGAACATATTTTCTTGCCCGAGAAAGTCCTTTTAAGTTGAGTTTTCCTTGAGCGTCATCTAGTACTTGAACCTCAGTATAATCTGGATCTAAAAGATCAAAGCACGATCTTGTGTAATCTGATAGAGGGATACAGATATTGTCTTCTTTCTTTCACTTGCTTTAGAAATAATTTCAGACATTGCAATGGTTGCCAAACCTGGTTTCTCTACGGATCCCTTGAGTATATCAAAGACTAAAATTTAAGCATACATCAAATTATCCAAGAAAAATAGTAAAAACATCATGAAGACAAAGGAAAGAGCCCAAAAATAAGAATCTACCATAATAGTAAAGGTTTTTTCCACTTCCTCTTGCTCCCAAAGCAACTATAGATGCATTTTGACCAGTAAAAACTTTCGAAATCATGTGCCTTATCTCTCTTGAATATATCTGGCCAATATCTTCGTCTGGCTCATAACAGTAATCCAGTTCATAAACGTACTTACAGCTGATAAAATATCATGGAGAAAAGGTGAAAACACGTCCTAAATGTAAATCTGATTAACTAAATTAATAGCTGACCTAGGTTTATCAATTTTAAATTCATTATTGATGCCTACTTATACGGCTCTGTGCATCAAATCTTAAAATTATTCATCACAGATCAAGTACTAACCAAACGTGATCAAGAAAAAACCAAAAGATAATGCTGCGATTACCATCTGGTCTTGAAATAGAAAATTTGTCTGTATAACACAGACTTCATTTTTGTGGGTTGAGGAAAACACAGCAGGTAGAAGATGCTATGTATGAGTATCTTGAAATCATCAAAATACTCTTAATAACAAACAAAAAGTATGAAACGAATACCTCTGGTACCATTGATTCAGCATGAAATTGACGTACTTAGTCTAGATTTCTCAAAACAAGGCAAATGCAGCACGGCTCTGTGCATCAAATCTTAAAAGTATTCATCACAGATCAAGTACTAACCAACGTGATCAAGAAAAAAAAACCAAAAGATAATGCTACGATTACCATCTGGTCTTGCAATAGAAAATTTGTCTGTATAACACATACTTCATTTTTGTGGGTTGAGGAAAACAACAGCAGGTAGAAGATACTATGTATGAGTATCTTGAAATCATCAAAATACTCTTAATCACAACAAACAGTATGAAACGAATATCTCTGGTACCATTGATTAAGCATGAAATTGACGTAATTAGTCTAGATTTCTCAAAAAAACAGGCAAACTCGGAAACCCCAAACCAGAAATCCAACAATAAAACAAGGAAACCAAATTACCCAGTGATTGGTTCTCGAAAGAAACTGTTGCTTTATCAAACGAGTCCATTTTCTTGGGGATTTTGAACAGTGATCCAAGACTTCCATTTTCGGCTCGAGGACTCCGATTCTTGATCTGTAAATCCTCGAAATTTCCCCACTATTCGCACTCGATTTGCTGGTTTCGAGGACTTACTGGATTGCATGCGGTCGGATCTTGCAACTGTAGAAGCCATTGAAACAAAAAATCCTTGAGATTGAATTCGGTTTGAAATTTTGTGGGAGAGAGAGCGTAGAACTAGAAGAGGATACGAAATGAGGATTGATGATAATGGGGTGGGAAAGGAGCCGTTAGGTGTGATATTAACTAGGGAAAACGTTTCATCTTCTTGTGTTTTCCTTCAAGAAGTAAAATAAATTTAAAAAATTATTTTTTTAAAGAAAATCATAGGTAAAAAGAATACTGTTAAAAAATATAAGTCTAAAAAAAATAATTATATGTTCAAAAAATTTTTTACCCTGAACTCTAATATTTAACAAGTCTACAATCTAATTTTTTTAAAATCGGGGAAGAATCGTTGTCGAGAGCAGAAGTATTTTTTTGATTTATATTTATTTTTTAATATTATTAAATATTTTTAATAATTCATAATTAATATAATTGAATTCATGTCATTGAAAGAGAATTCGTATTCCTCTATGCAATTCTCCTGTTGTTTAAATGTTTAGAATTTATGATTTGTGTCGGCAATTTATCATTAAGAAGAATTTGCATTCCCAGTATGTGAATAATTGAATTTGTGATTCGTGTTTGCAAAGAGTGACGGAGCCACTGCCCCCAAAAAAATTTCTTTTGTATCTTAATTTTTTTTTTTTATATTTACCCCCAAAAAATGCATTTTGCCCACTCTCAATTTTTTTGACCTCTTAAAATTTTTTCCCCTAAATAATTGTAAAAAAATTTTTGCGCCTCCTTCCTACAATTATGCATCCGCCCCTGTCTGCCAAATTATCGTTTTTAAAGAAAATTTGCATCTAAACATTGAATATTTCTGCAAATATTTGTATTAAATAATTATCTTGCATCACAAAAAAGAAGATAGAGAAAATATTCATGTTAGATGAAAATGAGTGCATTGCGTGCATTTTATTCTATTAATGAACTCCAACTAGCTATTAGGTATTTTTAAAATTGATCAATTGGTTTTAACAACTGCAATAAAACTCAAAACTAGCTACGATGGTATTTTGATTTTAGAGCAAAAAAGGTAAATTTAATTAAATATTAATAAAAAAAATCACGAAATAAGTGAAATCTATGGTAGTTCTTAAACCCTAATCTTTGATTTATACGATTCTGCGAACCAAGTCCGCGAATTTCAATATTTTGAAACTTCAAAAAAATAATAAAGAAATTAGAATTCACAAATGTAGATTGCAGAATTTGCCCGTCCACGTTTGGTCAGCTTGTGTCTGACAGACTGTTAATTGAGCCCATATTATTTATGATAATAATTCAGTTAACTTTCTTTTGGTTTTCTCGATTTGTTCTTTGCTACTCCATAAGGTAGTGCCCCATGAGGTAGATCCAATCATATATGAGGGATACATTGAATATACCACACGTTGAATGGTTGAATCTATCATATAAAGTAACATCCCATAAAATAGCCAAGAACATTGCATATTTCTCTATCTAGCACAATTCACAGATCTCAACTTCGGAATGGGAAAACTCCATATTGTTAATTTGGAACTGATCACTATGCTATTAATACATCATACCTTCATGTTTTCAAGTAATATAGTTTCAAGGAATTCATTTCAATTCAATCAATTAGACGACGTGCAGATTCACTATGTAATCATTATCACTCCATTATGCCTTATTCACATGAATTTGATTGGAAACAAAGAGGGCCCGTTTATCATGGAACATACTGTTTGTTTGATGATGCATTTAAGGGTAGTGCTCTTAGGAGCATTATCACCATTTATTTGGAATCTTTTTTTTAAAGGAAAAAAAAATTCCACTTGAATAGTGGATGTTGCTCCTGAGGGCAGCGCGCAACAAAGTTCCCGAACATACAAAGAAAACTGAATATTTTATTTATTTAATAAAAATAAATTATTTTTTGAATCAATTAAAGGAAATAAGTAAATAAATTAGGTTTCTTAGTTGACTGAATTTATTATTTATATAATTGATCGAATTGAATTCCCTTGAAACTATATTACTGGAGAACTCAAAGGTTGGATCATGGATGTATTAATAGCATAGTGATCAGTTCCAAATTCCAATATGGTGAATTTTCCCATTCCAAGTTGAGACTCTGTGAATTCCGCGAAATAAGAGAAAATCAAAAGAAAGTTAATTGAAATTATTAAACATAAATAAATATGGGCTCAATCAACAGTCTGTCAATCACGAGCTGTCCATTTCTTTCTAAAAATTCATGCTCTGAATTCGTAAACATGGACTGCAAATTAGCAAAGAATTTCGGTCCACATTTGTCAATTCTAATTTCTTTTTTTTTTTTGAAGTTTCAAATATTGAAATTTGTGAAATCTGTTCGTGAATATCAATAAATCGTGATTTGGGTTTGCGAATTACATTAGATTTGTAAACATATTCAATTCACGATATTTTGTGAATTTGTTTTATTTTTAAAATATAATTTGTCCAAAAAAAATTGATATTTAATATTTATTTATATATTTTTAATTCTTACTTAGATAATCGGTACCAATTTTTGTTATTCTCTAAAACAATAATTTCTTCAATAAGCAAATACGACATCTGTCGGATCATTTTAGATAGATTAGCTCTTGGGGTCCATTCTTATAAAATAACTAGTGAATGCTCGTCGCGCGATGCGCAAAAAAATAATGTACGTGAAAATAAGTAGCTATTTAAATAAATGTTATTATAAAAGTTAAATAACACATATTGTAATGAAATGATTTTAATCAATTAAATAACAAAACAATATTATGTCTGAATGATTGGAATTAATCAAACAAGTAATTAAGTAATTTATCATTTGTAAACTTGTAGCATAGTTGATTCGATATGAAAATGTGAATATAAGTAAAGGCAACTCCTTGATTTAAGTAGAATTTGCTGCTGATGTTAGGACTATGTAGATCTTTATATTTTGTGAATATACTTTTATGCCAATGCTCAAAGTTTATAAGGGAAGATAAAATACATTACCAACTATGTAGAATATATTGGACATGGTTGGATACAAAGGAGTTTTTTTTTTTTTGTTATTTCTCAAAATTTCAAATATAAATAAAATACTATGAATGTTTTACTCTTCAAATTAATATTTACAATGTGTGTAGAATTTTCTATAACTGTAGTGTTGTGAACATTGAATGAAGTATCGTTAAAATATTGTAATTGAATACCCATCATGGACTTAAATATTGTAAAAAGGTAACAATTTAATGTATTTTGACTAATAACATGGTAGGATTGTCGCAAATCGACCATGGGTGAAATATTGGAGACATTTCGGTAAACAATATCTCATGCTGGCTAGGCATAGGCAATCTTACACCGGGTGAATCAGATTGTCATGGGGGCACATTCACCTTAATTTTGTGGATTGCCCACAGGGTGTGCTCCACTGTCGCACAACTTCTGTCAGTTTTGACTTGAAATTTCCTCAGGATTGTTGAAAAATGGAACTGTACATGAGCATTGGAATGAGAGATTAGACAAAAATGAATTTGTGAGGGGAAAACACCATATATAGGATTATATAATTGAAGGAATGTTATATAATATAGTAACACGCCACTACGCAAAATAAGAGTTACCTCTGATTGCTGAACAATGCCAAAAAAATTCAAGAGAGTACTGTCATAAACTGAACAAGAAAAGACACATAACATGTCCCTTTGTACTAACTTCAAAAATAAAATAAGACAGAATATGTTGAGCATAACTTGCTCAAACAGCCGACAATCTGAAAGTTCGAAAAGTATAAATTCTGGCATTTGTGCCACAAAACAACACCGAAGACTAGAAGATTTTAAAAGTACGACGAAATGATAACTACCACTAAATAATGAACTACCGATAAACTGTGTTCTATAAAGCAATCATCATGTAACAAAAATAATTCAAAGATTTAACCTGTGGTATAACGTTCTGCTCAATAATGTCATAAATTGAGGTGATAATTTCAACCCAAACATTAAAAAAGCATTATACGCCAACGGCTAAAAAATCAATTGCTTCAATTTTTGTATGATGCTTTTTTTAATGTTTGGGTTGAAATTATCACCTCATTTATGGACATTATTGAGCAGAACGTTATCCCACAGGAGATCTTCGCCATTGCAAAGCGAAAATGGCAGAGAAAACTGGAACAAAGGTATCTAAGAATAGAGCAACGGAATAAGCTTACAAGCCTAAGTGAGGTACTGAAGCAAAATAAATGTCAACTGTTTCTAAGATCATATGAGCTGATAAAACAAAGAGCCTCTAAAAGTTCGAATCGCGTTAAAACTGATGTGGT
>CAJQUN010001688.1:0-49672 GCA_907163345.1 Haberlea rhodopensis | reverse complement strand
GCTGGCAATGGGGGCGAAAAAACAAATGAGAAAGTGTGAATCATGTCGAAAAAACATGCGCCGTAGAAAAACAATCATTCTTAGACAATCAGACACCCAATTTAAATAAGCTATCGAGCATCCCCTAAACAACAAGAAATTATTAAAAAGGCCCCCGACAAATAAAAAACCTCTGTGTATCTTGTAGCAAAATAATGTACACATGATATGAGAAATCATAGTGACCAAGACTCCTCAGCCAGTAATATGAACCAAATGACAACAATTGAGAAGATGTTAAATGAGATGAAACAAACTTCACACCTATTATATGGTATGATGTTAAATTAAACAAAAAAATTAATTTGACCATTTGATAGAAACATTGTCAATGAATCCAATGATACCAGCTGCCAAAACAAAAAAAATGCGGCAGAAGATCGTGGAGGCGTAGCATACAAAGTTAAGCAACTTACCGAAAATTTGATAGTGGAAGAAGAATGAAGTAGTAACGCTCGCTGAAGTAAATATGTTCTACTGTGTTTAAAAAACAAACAAGCATAAGTTTTCTGAAACATTCCAACCTGTGATGATGTATCAACTTAATTCAAACCATATATTCAATTACGTGTGTTCTACTAGCAGTTAGAAGTCAAATATGGAATGGGTATTGACTGGAAGTGGCTAGTTGCATAAGAATCTGTTTAATAGGCAGTTGAAGGCGGTTGTTGGCAACCTGATGACTGGCCAGTAAATAAATGGTAACTTGCTGAACCAGTGGACAAAATATACCTCTATATAAAGACCCAAGCCACGGGCAGCAGATGAAGAATATTGGCAAGAAAAGGAAGAAAAATGTGAGGCACAACAGAAAGTGACGGAGGGGCAGTATGCATGATAACTGAGATTTGTTTTAGAGGAAAAATTGTATGAGTGAATCCCATAGAGTGAAATCCGTTGTAAATCATAGGAGTGGATTGAGTGAGTGTGTATTCATGTACAATTATGCCTTGTACATTCGAAAGTTATCAATGAAAATTCCTCCCGTGGACGTAGGCCGACGTTGAGGCCGAACCATGTAATTCTTGTGTCGTTTTCTTTGTGTTTTTTGTTTATGATTTTATTGATATTACGGGAATAAAGTGGCTAACAGATCTATTTAACAAGATTTAGAAGAGTAACAAAATTTCAATGAATGGAGAAAGAGTACTCACATCCCTATCTATAAGAATAAGGGTGACATTCAGAGTTGCATCAACTATCGTGGTATAAAACTCATGTGTCACACAATGAAGCTTTGGGAGAGGACAATTGAATGTCGTTTAAGGAGGGAGGTTAAGATATCGGAGAACTAATTTGGGTTCATGTCAGGACGATCAACCTTTGAAGCTATCAATTTACTTCGTCAACTTGTCGAGCGCTATCGTGACAGGAGTAAAGATCTGCATATGTTCTTTAGAGACTTGGAGAAGGCCTACGATAAAGTACCAAGGGAGATATTATGGTGGGCTTTGATGAAGAAAAAAGTTCACATCAACTATGTCAATATAATCAAGGACATGTACGATGAAGTAGCATCCAATGTGGGAACGTGCAGTGGGGTGACAAGTGAGTTCTCGATCACTATTGGATTATCAAGGGTCTGCGTTGAGTCATTTCCTGTTCGCCCTAGTGATGGATGAGATAACAAAAGACATACAAACTGAATTATCTGTGAACATACTTTTTGCTGACGATGTTGTGTTAATCGACTAGACAATGGCAGGGGTAAAGGTCTAATTGGAGTTGTGGAGAGAGACTTTGGAATACAAGGGTTTTAGATTAAGTAGGTCTAAAACGGAATATATGGAGTGCAGATTTAGTGGTCGTTCCTTTCGGGATTCCGGTGTTGTAACACTCGGTGGTCAAGAGGTATCGATGAGCAGCAAGTTTTGATACCTATGTTCAGTTATCCAAAAGGATGGAGAGATTGACATCGACGTTAACCACATGATTCAGGTTGGCTGGTTGAAATGGAGAAACGCCACCGGAGTTCTATGCGATTGTAATGTCCCTCTGAAATTGAAGGGAGAGTTTTATAGAACCGCCATTAGACCCGCAATGTTGTATGGGACGGAATGTTGGGCATCCAAGAGGAATCACATCCAAAAGATGAATGTGACAGAGATGCGTATGCTTCGTTGGATGTGTGGTAAAACCAGAAAAGAGAAAATAAGGAATGAAGATATTCGAGCTGAAATAGGTGTAGCTTGTACAGAAGAGAAGATGCAAGAAAGCCGCTTACGTTGGTTGGTCATGTTTGACGTAGGACCTGCAGTGCACCTATGCGTCGAGTGGAGTCCATGGATTTCGGCCAGTTCACGAGAGCGAGATGACGACCTAAGAAGACATGGCTCTAAGTTATACGCAAAGATTTGGAGTGCAAGGGGATTACAGAAGATATGTCGACTGATAGAAGCGTTTGGATAAGACTGATGTATGTGTCCAACCCGACTTGATTCTCTCTATTGTTCATGTAGCCTACCCCAATTCATTGTGATTAATAGCTTAGTTGTTATTGTTGCTTACTGTGATTTCTTGATGTGTGTTGATCATTGAATGCCTTTAATTTTGTTATTGATTCGATGGTTGTGCATGGGTTATTCTTCATATGAGTTTGAGTCATAAGTTTCTACTGGGTTAAATGCATTATGTTATGTTGGTGTTCTTATGGCTGCAAGTTGAAGTTCTTGATCGGGGATTGAAGGTGATTCAATTCATAACACAACAAGTGAAGAATAAAATGGTTTAGCTGCCTCATGAGGCATTTTCAAGTTCTTTGTTGCTCACGAATTTGTTAATTTGCATCAAAGAGCCAAAAGAATAAACAATAACGTGTTGACCTGAGGTATCTATTTTGTCAATACATGAAGAAAAACATAGCTTTGTGAGTTGTGTGCGGCAATTTTCATGCTTATACCAGCGTGTTGACAACATCTATGTCGGTGGACGATGGCTCCGGCCAACCGAAGTTAGAGGCAGGCGCCATCAGCGTGCATAGGGCAGGACACCGCAAGGAAAGCAAACATGACATAGGTGAGCAGGTTGATCGGGCCAACCAAACATACTGTAAAGACTGCCTCAGAGTGCACATGAGGAGAAAAAAACACCCGAACATGTAGCAACCCAACACAACCAACAAACAACCACAAAAGAAATAGATGCATAACTATCCAATGAAAAAAGACTGTCTTAGAGTGCACATGAGGAGAAAACAACCATCGAACATATAGCAACCCAACTGGAAATAGTTTGAAAATAAGACCCACCTAGAAGACTGTTGACGGCGGAGGAGCAGGCATCGAAACAATACACACCGAAGGATCGACCAGAGTTTTTTTCTTCCTTTTCCGCGAGAACAAAAAGAGACCACACCTCCCAATATAACAAAGAATGGTAGAAAGTACGTCTACAAGCCACCAAACCAGCCAGCAACCATGTCCGAAAAGCATGATGGCGTGCAGACATAAAATGAAAAAAAGAAAAAAAAAAGGGCATGGGATTGACGTAACCTATCGCCTCATTAGGGCAGAAAATGCGGAGGAACAGTGGGTGAGTTTAATGTTAGTGTACAACGATACTGGTTAGATGTAAGGAAAAACAACAAAAGAACGTGGCTTCACATAAATCATCGCTCCTCACACCAGCAAGATAATGGTAAACAAAGGAGACATCTGCATGAGCCCAAACAACAAAAGTACTGTAAAGCCCAAATAAAGTTGTCAACAAGCCCAAATTAAATAAAAAAGAAATAGGCAAAAAGAGGAGACACCTGTCATGACCAAACTATTCATCCCAACAGTACCTTGGATAAAGTAGAGACAATGCACTGTACAATCCCTACTTATAATACTGTCTAAATCTAATATATATAACAAATTAGGGTTTTGATTTTTTCACCAGTCTAGGGTTTTTTACTAAAATTTAGATATTTCTTTTACCTTATGTAATGTTGCATAATTGCATCATTAAAAGATTTGAAATCTCGATATATGGTATATTTTCCATACATATGTAGAGTATTAAGCACATTATCGACGAGTTAAAAATTACATAAAACAAAAGAAAATGTGCGTGCAATCTAAGTGCATAATTTGAAAACATGGAATTTACATCTTTTTTTAACAAGTTTAGATTTAGTATCCATTTTGCTGACCCACTAATAATCATCTAACATATTTTACCATTACTACATATGAGATTGGATCATAAGAAATTTTAGTGCAAAAAAGAAGGTAAAGAAGTAAAGTACAAAAGGTTCCTCATACCTGGTTGATGCATTCGAGTTTAAAGGCTTTGTATATCGTTATCAACATCTTGTTAAAGACTAAGATGTGAGTTTGATCCCGATGAATTGAACGCGACTCTGTGGATGAGGATTTTGTGTGCACTCTTGAGAGTTTGCAAAAAATTGCTTGCCTTTTTCCCCCATACATTTGTTACGCCAAGATAAAGCTGGATATAAAATGCTAAGCTTACAAGGATCATTCAAGAACGAGAGATCGGACCGGATAAAAAGAACCTTGGCATCATCTCCTAGGAAGCAAGAACGTCTAGAGCAGTAGAAAGGCAGGCCGTCACTTTCTGACTATGACCATTCAGTGTGGCTTTCAACTGCATATATAACACAACACTTTCCTGTGCAAAATTCAAGTTAAAAGAATCTCATCCAGAGTTCACTCGAGTTTCATTTCAATGGTGGACCTCGTCAATCAGAACATTATAAATTAGCTGTTGGAAAATCATTAAATGAAATATCGAGTTGGTTTTTTGTTATACCTGATTATACATGTTTGCAAAGAAAGTTGATTTTTCCCGAATCGTTGAGCTCGTCTACAACCCTCCTATATCTTGATTTATCGTTGGTATTCAGTAAATAGAGGCAAAATTACATTTCAATACACACTTAATTACGAGGCTTTGTGCTATCACTGTATAAGAAAATAAAGTTGTGTCTCTGCTAACAATTATATCTTTTAGCAAAGTGTCAAGGATCTGATCCTAACAATTGGTATCATACTGACGTCATGTGTTTGAGCCGTCGAAGAAGCAATTTATGGGGGATTCTTCTTGCGGGGATGTTAGAGAATCTGCACAATGCTCCCAACAATTCTATCGTGCACTCGTAGACGGATAGCTCTACATTGTGAGTGGCATAACAAGCCTGACTCATTAGCATCCACGTGGTGCAGCCCCTCATAACCCGTCTGTCGCATAGTAAGGGGCTTTGTGCTACCACTATATAAGGAAATAAGATTGTGCATCTGCTAACATCTATATTTTTTAGGCAAAATGGTAAACGTTTGATCTTAACAATATAAAAATTTGAATTTGAGTTTTCTAAATTTGTACGCTTAAATTCAATTGATAATTTATTTGAGTTCGAATTTTGTAAGCTATAGCATTTAAATTCAAATTTTGTAAGATATAGAATCTTGAGTTTTGATTTTTAAAGCTTCAATGCTTAAAATTTAACTTCAAAGTTTACATTCTATAGTATTCTAAATTTTCGAGGGTTCGGATGACTTTAAAATTTGAAATGCTTCTGTTTTATATCCGAAGTCATTTTTATCTTTGGAAACATATTACCAATAACCATGAGCACCTGAGCGGGACAATAACATTTGAAAGAAAAAAGTCAAACTCTTGCTTTGACGTTTTTCCATCATTCATAACCATTTTTGTAAGCCGCAATATAGCCCCTATATTCGGAAACTTTGTTGTTGTCCTTAAGGGCGCTGCCCTCAGGAGCAACATCCACCATCAAATGAAATCTTTTTTTTTCCTTTTAAAAAAAGATTCCAAATGAATGGTGATGATGCCCCTAAGGGAACTACCCTTAAGGGTAGTGTCCTTAAGGGTTAGGATACTAAGTTTGTGATAATTATTGTGAGATTTAACTTATCGAATATGGTATTATGAATTGATGGGTTGGAAATAATTAAATGAATTAGTGTAAAATTTTTAATATGGTTCAAATGCTAGGGGTTTAATTGCAATTGACAACCATATTTTTTACCACAACCCAACACACACACCTAGAACTGTCAAAACGGGCCTGGCCCAACCCAACCCGCCAAATAGGCGGGTTGGGTCACCATTTTTAAGGCCCGCCAGCAGGCGGGCCTATACGGGCTAGCCCCAACGGGTCGCGGGTTTTGGCGGGCCAACCCGCGGGTTGGCGGGCTGGCCAGCGGGTTGGCCCTATTTTTTTTAAAAAAAAAAAAAAATTGTAATTTCTTTTTTTAGGCTCAATTCATAGATAAAAAACTCAATATCACATTGAAACATTCGATCTACTATATAATTTTCACTTGGTCTTGCTTGAAAGTTGCAACAAGTATTTCAAAATTGAGTAAAATACTGATTCACTAATCAAGTTTTTTTAGTAGTAGTGTTAATATCTAGATAAAACCTGAAACAAGTTTCAGTATTCTTTCTAGCATCAGTTCCAGGTTCGGCAAGTTTAGATGGAAATTTTTTTTTTGAAGTTTTTTTTTTTAAAAAAAAATTTAAAAATTTATTTTTTTAAAAATAAAAATTAAAATTAAAAAATATATATTTCGGCGGGCCATCCCGCCCCAACCCGCGGCCCGCTTCGGGTCGGGTTGGGTTGAGGTTTTCCCAACCCGCCTGGAGGCGGGCCCAAACGGGTTGGGCCCGTTTGGGCCGCGGGTTGGGCGGGCCAGCCCGTTTGGGTCGGGCTGGCCCGTTCTGACAGCTCTACACACACCACACACACTAAATCTCTACACACACTTACACATACTAAAAACTCCCACCCCTCTTTCTTGTGTTGAGCGATTTCTTCAATCTTCCCCCAAGAAGTTGTGACTTCTAAATCTCACAAGGTTAGTGTTAATATGAAGGTTAATGGATAATTTAGTTATATTTTACATTTTTACTCGTTTTATGGTGTTTAGATAAGATTGGGGGATGAGTTGAAATATGTTGATTAAATGAAGTAAAGTGGTGTTGTTATGGTGTTATTGTTGATATATTGAAAGGAGTTGAAGTGTTGGTGTATGTTGGATTATGTGTTGTTAGTGTTGATGATAGATTCACGTTAAAATGGAGAATTTTCATGTAACAGCACCGATTGATCGATTGGTAGAGTGCATGAAGGAGGATCTCATTTTTTACGTCTACCGATCGATCGTTAGAGGCGAGCGATCGATCGTTAGCTCCAACCGATCGATCGTTAGAGGCGAGCGATCTATCGGTAGCTCCAACCAATCGATTGGCCACCTTAAAAATTCCAAAAATTATTTCTTCTAATGTTGAATAAATTAGTGGAGGTCGGTGTTTATTTCATAAATTCTCATCATATTATTGAGCATGAGTACTTATACTAGAAAACGAAGGATCTTACTTCGTATAAATGATAATATTGTACTTATATGAGATTGTTGGATATATATGGAGGTTCCACGAGCATCAGGGCAAAGGGGAGGATATCTTAATCCTGATTCTGGGTAATAAGGTATGTGGCGATGCACGAGCTACAATGTAATAAATTTGTATATTTTGTTGCAATGCTTGAAAGTAATGTGAATATGTTTGGGTAACCGCACGAGCTAGTGATGTGTTTGGGTCACCACCATCGAGCTAGTGATGTGTTTTGGGTCGCCGTTCTCGAGCGAGCGATGTATTAAATTAATATTGGAAAGTATGTAATGATTCTAGTCTATATGTGAAGTACCGTAGAAAGAAATAATGCGGTACAGGTTATGATGCTTTACATTAATGATAATTTAATTATGGTAATAAATTGTGATATTTTGAGAACGTGAACAGCTTGCAAGTTCTTATACAGGGAAGTATATTCAGTGAGTATTTGTATTCTTTTTATAGTACTAGCAAGAAACATGTGCCTCGCACGTTGATGCCCGTTAAATAATATATAAATTATGAAATTAATCATAATAGTATCATGTTATGCTCTATTTATGAATATAAAATAAAGATGGATAATAAATGACTCATCGAAGCAGCGAACATGAAAAAGTATTTACAAGTGCTAATAAAAAAGACTACTTCTACTAAACATACTAATAAAGGAAAATAATTTGGACTTGAAGGATAAAATATTTAATACATAGTTATTCATTCTCAATAATATTAGTTATGTTAAGGTGTATTACTATGAATATGAAATTAAAGCATATTTAATAACATTCTTCCTGAAGTCTAAGAAAAGGTAAATCAATAGTCTTTTGTAAATGATAGAAATTAATTAAAAAACACATAATAAACTCATATTTTTAATTATATAGATATGTATTGATATAGTTATTTCAATTATATATAAGATTTATGTATCAAATAATAGAAAATAATGATAGATATATCATATATTATGTAACAACAAAAGATAGCATTCCAAAATATATTCACATAATAAATACCCTCATAACCCTTACCTATAGAGAGGTTACCCCGCACTTCCACAAGCAGTACAAACATAATATGAATGGATTGAATTAAGCAATATAAGACTATAATAAATACCTTTTCGAGAATGAGATTGATGATTTTCTACACATTACATCAACTAATTGATAAGTATATTTGTTGGGGTTCAACAATTGTCTCTGCTTTGTGATCGGTCGAACACGTGGCGCTTGTGTCAGTGTATGGTTGAAAAGATTGATGTTACGTCATTACCCCTAACTATAGTTATTGGTAAAGCGGTAAGTGCTCGATCCTACAATATTCCTGAAAATTAAAACCATACAATTTGAAGCATTGGAAACAAAATATATTACAAACTCTCTTCTTACTTCTAAGAAATTATAAGTTTTGGATAATTAATCAAAACATGTATATAAAATGGAAGAACAAACTTGGGAGTCTCGTGTTATGATTCATTTACCCATGTATTATAATTTAAAATTATTAATATTTAATCCATTTATTGTAATAATGGCATGTGGAAAACATCGGCTGTGCTTTCAATTTTGAAAATGAAATTATATGGATATCATTTTGCTTTCTTTTATTTTTTTAATATTATATATTTGTTGAATTTAGTTTAGTTTCAAACTAATTAAATACAAATATCTAAAATTATAAATTTTAATGTGTAAAAACTTTAAAAATCTAACAAACAATAACAAATTATGCCAGTAATTCATATTGATGGTGAGGATTATGACGTACACTGATTAACTTTATAAATAGAATGTAACTTCTATGCTTTTTAGTTTCCTTACTTACTTGTTTTTTTTTTTTTTTTGCTAAATAATATTTAATCTCATTTAATTCCCTTAATAACTGAATATTAATTAGGTGTAATAGACCCATGAAATTTATGGAATAAATTTTTTTATTATTGTGGGATGAATTATAAATATTAATTTTGGAGTCTTATGATTATGATTTATATAGACGAAGATGGAAAACAACTACAACGTCCACAATTTTATAGGTATATAGATATATCATTTTAGATTCTGGTATCATCTTATATGGGAAATGATAATAAGGATAATATATAGAACAACATGCATTGAAACAAATTAAAAGAAAGTTTATCCATTCGAATACCACGCATTAAGAAAAGTAACAAAAAATCAACAAAATAATAGATTTAAAAATATTTAAACCACAAGTTACATTAATAGAGTATAAGCAATGACAAATAATCATCAAAGTAAAATTTTCATTATTAACCGATCAAATAAATTCAATCACCAATGTTATAATTCTAATGTTTAATTCTAAATATAACAGATGAAACATTATCAATATGATTTTGTTACGAAACCTAAAAGAGATAATTATGTGACAAAAGTAGAATACATTTATAAAATGTTATATCTGATAAAAAAATTTACTAAACAAAAAAACCAAAATACACTTTTCTCTAAAATTACATGTTCAAATAAATAAATAAATACACCATAAATAAATAATTAATTATGTGATCGAAAAAGAACAAGAAATATTATTTTACTATTAATTAAGTGAAACACCTAACCATATTTACAAATAAATAATTATAACACATTGCCACAAAAGAAGTGTGGATATTCTATTAAATTGAGGATAGTTAGTGAGTTAATTCGTGAAAGAGAAATATGGACTATTAATGAGCATAGCATCGGTATTGTGACTGAATTACCCATGCATTAATTATAATAATAAAAAATTAAGGGTTGTTGTGGTTCAACAATTGCATCTGCTTTGTGATCGGACGAACATGTGGTACTTGTGCCAGTGTATTGTTGAAAAGATTGATGTTGTGCCATTACCCTTAACTATAGTTATTGGTTAAGCGGTAAGCGTTCGATCCTACAATTGATATCAGAGTCAATGTCGCGTGTTCGATTCTCATGGGTTGCATTCTCATGCAATTATTAGGGGAGAGATTGTTGGGGTTCAACAATTATCTTTGCTTTGTGATCAGCCGAACAATTAACGCGTGTGCCAGTGTATGGTTGAAAAGCTTGATGTTGCGTCATTACCCTTAACTATAGTTATTGGTAAAGCGGTAAGCGCTCGATCCTAAAAGGGTGATGATACTGCCAGAGCAAAAGGTGTTGCTTCCATAGTAATATTTACTTTAAAATTTCAGTTATACCCTTGCAGTCCAGCCGTCCAGGTATGGGGGAAAAGAAAGATCAGTTCTTTGTTAAGGCATGAAAGTGGATTGTGAAAGAAAATAAGAAAAACCAATATCCTAAACACAAAATTTCCATACAGATAAATTAATACTTGCAACGAATTTATCATCAAAAAACAGAAAAGATAATCGAAAATCATGACTATCATTCTATACAACTCCATGGCATTTCAAATAGAACGCAACTTTCAGATCGTAAACCAACCCCCATATCCGCCATTGTTCCGCCTTCTGATTACCCCGCCAGCTTCGCCCCTCCTATTCGACCATCATATCCAATATTTAGCTCCATCTGACTTTTTTTGCCGTCCATTTGTTTGCCTGTTTTTTGTTCGTTCAACCCCCTTCGTCAACTCTCCGATCTGCTCATCTCGTTCTGACGTTCCTTGCTTCCGTCGTTTCACACTTTATATTCCTTCCCCTTTTCCTCTCGACCTAAACCAGGGCTGCTTATCGGGGTGAATCGGTCCGGTCCGGACCGAAATCGGCCGGTTCCGGGCCCGTTATGGGCGGAACCGGTCTGGTCCGTTAAGGAACCGGATCGAACCGGTTCCGGTTCGGTCCGGTTCCTTAACGGTTTTCCGATTTTTTTTTATTTTTTTTATTATTATTATTTTTTTTATGTTGTAAATGTTTCCTCAATGATGTTCATCACAAATTCAATATATTTCTTCTTCATTTCATATATAGATGCATACAAATAATTGTAAAGACATGACAATTGAAAATCTAAATAAAAAAAATATTACTAGTTAGTACTTAGCAGTCATCATAATTGATAAGTATTGTTTTGGCGTTCTCTTCTTCTTGCTCGTCATAATGATTTATGAATTCGTCAACCGTCCCATCTCTTCTATTTTTACATTCTGCTTCTAACCAATCTTTAAGTAACGTGAGCATGCATAACGAATCAGCTGATAGACTACTTCTGTAGTCTTTAATAATACGGCCGCATGTTGAGAATGCCGATTCAGAAGCGACACTTGAAGCTTGTACATCATACACGTCTCTAGCCATTTTGGCTAAGATAGAGAATTGTGCTGCATTGGACTTCCACCATTGTAAGACGTCGAATTTGTCTTCGGTTTGAAATTGATAATTCAGATAAATTTGCAACTCAGTCGACGTGCTAGTAGAAGGTCATTTTCCCTTAAGTTTTTTCCCGCCCAGCATTCTAAGCAAATTGATGCCCCCACCTTTAGATTGAGCTTGGGGTTGTTCTTCAACAGGCCTTTGTTGCAATGATTCACTTGCCTGTTGATTATAATACAATTGAAACATATTTTGGTTCGATTGCATTGTAGACGTCTTTTGATCGTCAACAACCTTCCCCAACATTGAGGTCAGCAAAAAATCATAACTTTTTTCCTGTTTCATAGAAGAACCACCAACATTGAGGTCAGCAAAAAAATCATAACTTTCATTTAACTCAGGAATTGGCACAGTCAAATTCATTGCAGAAGATGAACTCAGTGATAGACGACCCGGAACGAGACCCCGACTGCGATCCTGGCTACGACCAGCACCGCTGCTAGATGAAGATGCCATTATTATATAAGTAAATTGTAGATAGCACAATTCAGAGAAAAATATGAGAGTGAAGTATTTTTCGTTACAAGAATTGTTATGAAAAAATACACAACACAAGATCCCCTATTTATAGTTTTTTTTTTATTAAAAAGAAATTTAAAAAAAAAAAAATTGTTAACGTTGGCAACGGCTAAGTGCCGTTGCCAACGTTAACAATTAAATTGAAGGCAACGGCTTTATAGCCGTTGCCTTCTTCAGAATTTTTTATTTTTTTATTTATTTATTTTAAAACTATCGGTTCCGGTTCCAGAACCGGTAGCACCGGAACCGATGGTGCTACCGGTTCGGTTATTAAGAACCGGCCCGGACCGGTTTCTAACCGGTTCCGGGGCGGACCGGAACCGTTAAGTCCGGTTCCGATTTCGGACCGGACTTAACGGTCCGAATCCGGGCCGGGTCCGGATTGACCCGGCCCGGTAAGCACCCCTAACCTAAACGCCTCAACCATTTATCCATTTCCCATCCTCGTTCGGCCAGCTGTTTTCCTCTCTCGCTGTTTCGTTGGTAATCTCCTCACCAATTTTCATAGGTTTATGCCCATGAAAACAACACCGCAAGCTGTTAGATTTGAATTCGGTTTCATTATGCATCGGACAGAGAATTCTGAGGTTAACGTGAAGAACATAGGATAATCAATTATTACTATGTGGGCATGATTTTTGCTGATTATTCAAAGGCCTTGAGTACAAGGGTATAATTGGAATTTAGAAGCAATATTTTTTGTTCCGACAATATCATCATCCAATACATAATGACAAAATGTATAAAACAAGTTATCTGTTGTCAAATAAAAAATATATATATTTCAATTATTTTCAAAAACATAATATCAACAAAGAGACATAAAAGGAAAATAAATAGTAGAGTAATTAACATTCATTTATTTATTAACAATGTATTAAAATCTATAACTATTGATATAAGTTCTCACATCTCTTCATTTTTCACACTTTGAATTTACAAGATTATTATCTTAATTTGCACATTCTAATTACTAATCGAATTAAAAAAAATTAATAATAGTAAAATGATAAAATAAAATATACTAAGTGTTAATACTAATACATAATAATTAGATATGTTAACTAAGTTAAGACAATTTAAATTATGCATCATAATTACTAATTGAATCTAATAATAAAAGTAATAGTAAAGAAAATAAAAATAATAGTAAACATATAATAATAAACATAATAAAAAAAATATTATAATAAAATAAAATAAATTGGGTTATTAATGTATTTTAATCTATAACTATTAATTTAAATTCTCGCATCTCTTTATTTTCCATATTAAATCACTTTTAAGTTACAATGTTATTATCTTATATATACATCCTAATTACTAATTACATTAATAATAGTAAAAATAAATAATTAATAGTAATAAAAATATAATAAAATATTACGTGCTTAAAAATAAACATAATAATTAAATATGTTAACTAATTATAGGCTAAAATTATTTGGTATGAAAATTAAAGTAAGAAGTGGCATGAAATATGAATTAAAGAGGAACTCAAATACCTCAATTAATTCTATGAAATATTATAATAAAATTAACTAAAGTAAATTATTAATGTATTCAATTAAGTATTTATATATATTCTCTAAATTCGAATTATACATCATATTACAAATTGAATTAAATAATACATTATAGTAAAAATAATGAGGTATAAAATATGGCTCTGTGTGCGAAGCACGTGCTACGTACTTTATTTTTTTTATAAAAGAGGCCTACATTATTTTTGATGGCCTTGAACATGATGCTCTGAATCATAAACACATCAAGGTTAATAACTCACCACTGTTATATCTCACAGTGTATTGCGGCTTTGCTCTTGTCATTCTGCCCAAAATAAAATTCTGGATTGTCAGGCGCCTGGGAGGCATAAAAAGTTGCACCCGTGGCACCTGTCTTCTGCCTACTGCACCATAGTTTAGCATTTTGGCCATACTTTCTCATACGATCTCCGAATTCAACGAATTAGTTGTCCACGCGAAGAAGTTCTACAACTTTTGTATTGAACACATTTCCAAAATATGACTTGAACATGAAGAAATTTAAGGAGAAAGAAGTAACATGCGTCTTGGATTCCGTTTTTTTCTTTTTTCTTCAACTTTCTTCCTTCTTCCACCGGTTTAGCTCGATTTCTTCACATTTTTCTACATATGACCAAATGTATGATTAGAAACCATAATATCAAGTTAAACATTAAATCATGCCTAATCATTGACAGTTAGATGCATAAAACATGTCTATTTCTAAACATCTTAGAGACATAATACCATTAAACAGTTGATCTCTAATGACATTATATTCATTGACTATGTGAAGTCAACGGAAAATATTATGAATCCACTCACAAAAGGTTTGTCTAGAGATCAAGTATATAGTTAATGGGGATGTGATTAAAACCTATAATCAAAATCTCGTAGTGGATATCCAACCTTGTTGACTGGAGATCTCAAGATCTAAGTTCAAAACAGACAACCAAATTATGAGGTTAGATAAACACCTTGGAGATCAATCTTCAACTCATTCTCATGATAATGAGTGTAGCATGCAAAAAGGATACGAGAACAGGCAAAAGACATTTAATGATTCATAAGACATATAAGAATATGTTGGACTTTAGCAGATACTCTTATATGAGATCACCTACAAGTGCGGAGTGTGGTTGCTTCAAAGTTGGAAAGCACTTATGAAACCAAGCGTGATCCATGTCCGAAATGGACACAACCGGAAAAACCAAAACAAATGTTAGAATTGTTATGATGTTGGTTCAGTTATCTCGATTTACACCAACGACTAAATAGTTCAAGACTATAAGTTCACTATAAGTCAGTAAATCCAACGGAATACTACTACAGAAGGTTAAAAGCCACAAGCTACGTCTTCAGATATTGTAACGATTCAGTATAGGCGCTCATTTACATTCATGCATTAAGTTAATTAATATGGTGGATTGTTGGAAAGTATGCTTAATGAATTGAAATTAAGCATATAAAAGTCAAAAAATACGAATGGAGGAACGAGCAAAGACGGACCCCGGATAAAATCCAGGCAGCAAGGGCAGCGCTCAAGCTCTTTCAGGAAGCTCTCGGGCGCCGCAACGTCTTCCTGGGCATCACCCAGACAGCATGCAAGGCGCTAGGGCTCCATTTGGAGGCGCCGCAGCGAAAAAGCAGTGACAGCTTGCCAAATGAATGCGACAAAAAATCATATAATCTTCGACAAGTTGACAAATAAAAACACAGCCTTGACTTTCTATGGAGAGTCCAAAAATTCAAAATTTTGAATAAGCAAAAACACTGAAGATTGACATAGAGTTGACAACATCTGATGCCTATGACTTCATTGTCTATTTTTATAATCAAAATGATTGTGAAACAAGAATGCAGGTCTCAAAGCATCAGAACTTGGAATTTGTAATGACAGATAGTTTTTCATTTCGCAAGTATCTTGGAGTATGTGTTCCTTAATTACAACATATACATTATTAACAACAAATGGTAAGAAATATACAGAAAGTAAGGTTAACCTGAAAGTTAGGATCAGGGCCCTCTGTCCACTAGCTTGCACAAGCATCAAATTGTTGAATCCACTCGAAATTCTAAACCTAATTCCAAGGATACCAAAAGCTTGTGGGAAAACTTATAATCTGGAGTGTATATTTGGGTATAGCAAGCAAAGTAATAAATGGTGCAATGGATTCAATGTCGAGGTAAGAGTTTAACTCTTTGTCCATAAAGCGATATTGCCACACTATGGTGCTTACGGTTCAGCGATAATTTGCTTCCTAAGATACAACAACTATGACTTGTGTACGAGCACACCAAATCACAAATCCTCAAATCGCAAAGGTTTAAAGGCACTCGCCGAAGAAATGGGATGAACAAGATGAATATGCAGATAATTTGCTGTCAAATCTTTGATTTTGATCTTGTCAAAGTATATTTCATTCTGAAGGCCATGAAAACTTACATCAATACGCCAAAGGGTAAACAACCGTTCACAAAATCTGTCAAAAATGTATTTTGATAGCGGACACGTAGCATACACAAGCAACACCTATGCACAACCAAATCTGCCTGGAATATTATACTCCAGGCAGAGAGGCGCCTAGGCGCCACCCTTACTGCCCGGGTATTTTCACTGGCAGTTTCGATGTCCCGATTTTGTTCCGTATTTTTTATTTTTATAAGCTTAATTTCAATTCATTAAGCATATTTTTCAAATAATAAAAAAAAAGAATATGCTTGAAAGCGTGTCATATGCAGCAGATTGTATTCAATCAAGGAAGAAAAAAGATGATGTACATCATTCCATTGTTTGTTGTCTAGTGAATGAACATGCTAATTTGTGAAATTTTAGGCTAACTCTCAGTGTTATTGCTGCAAAGAATAAGAATCTATGGTGATAAAGGTGAATATAAGTCCTTTTGAAACTAGTTACATAAAAGCCAACCTTGTGAAGGCTCTCTCCACAGCGTGAATCTATAACTGCAACATTTTCTTCTGGTACATGATTGTGCTGAGTAAATGGCCACCAGAAAATATTGTACGCCTTCTTTAAATAACTAGCATGAACCATGTGCGATGCACTTAGACACCACTTAGATATGATAGAAATTTAGAAATTTGGAGTTAAACATATAACTTCTAGACCTTTTGTTATATATCAAATTATATAAGCATAACATATGGAACATGAATTGAACAAATAAAATAAATATTTATCCATTGAAGTGACACATAAAGAAAAATAATCAAAAACCAACAATTTGAAATGATTCAATGAGATTTTTTAAAGAGAACGTAGTTTGAAAAGTTTGTAAAATAATAGTGGTTTAAGAATGAATTACTATATGACTTAATAAAATTTAGTATTTAGTATTCATACTAGGAGTTGAAATTAACCAAAAGTTTGTTATGTGGGCATAAAAATGAGATAAATAGGGGACTAATTAATAGAGAAAATTATAAGAAGGTACCACTTTTCAAAACATCTTTCAACTAAATCTTCTAAAAAAATCTTCTTTCAACTAAATACATCTCTTAGAAAATTTATTTCAAATAAGTCCATTTTATCAAACCTTAATCTAATTAGTCCATTAATTATGACTAAAATACCATTGCTCTATATCTTCATCCCCGAAACTTTGCTAAATTTCCACCATTCGTGTCACCCTCCTCCGCCTCCCTCCCTCCAACAACAGCAAGTCTCACGTCGCCCTTTTCCGCCTCCTTCGTCTGCTTACGCACTAATCAAGGGAAGCACAAATATTATTTGGACGGAGGAAACTGTGGAGCAAAATTGCCCATAGAGACCTAAATAAAACCGAAGTATTTCCCATTCTAACCTGTGACTAAAAAATAAAATCAAATGCTTATACATGGAAAATATATGAGAAAATAACACAAAACTACACTTCATTCCTTATTCGTCCCATGCGAGAAATACACATAATCTTGAATTGATGTTCGAATCCAAACATCTCCTAGACTAAGAAGTGTTCTGTATTTTTGATCGATATGTATGAATATCGAATAAGCGCACTCAGGAACGTGGGATTCTTGACATGATTGAGCTATTGTGCTTCATCCCCATGCAAAAAGTTAGCAATGTTGTCCTGAAAATATGGGGTACAACATTGCTAACTTTTTATATAATATAATAATGATAAAAACAATAATAAGAAGAAATTAAAAAAATAAAATATAACAATTTGTCGGATGAAATCTATCTGAAATCTATCATATTCTCCATATTATCTTGTAACCATGAATGCCTATTGGTTCTTGTCCCATAAGCCATAATATTCTTGTCTCCTATACCAATAATGTATCGGTCCATATAATGGAGGAAGAAAACCATGTGGAACATAAGTTTTCAAGCTCTCCACTTCGATCTCGTGTTCTGATTGTGAGATAAATCAATTTTCTAATTTCATATTCGTGATCCTCTTGCATTGTTCTTCATTTTGGTACCTTGTTTGCTCGAAAACATGAAGATCAAATTCATGCCATTTTTTGTGTATCATGTTGGATTAATATTGTTGGATTAATAATAATTGGATTATTGGGTTAATAATAAGAGCCCAATAATTATTTTATATTTTGTTAATGAGAACAAAATTATGGTAAGTTATTATGAAAGGCAATTAGGCTAAAGAAATCCCACATTGAGATTATGATACACTTATGGTTTGTTTATAATGAGATATAAATCAATAGAGTGTAGTTAAGTAGTAAAGATGGGTGCCCCTCGCGCGCCGTCCGTCCGTCCGCTCGGCTCGGCACGTCTCTCGTCTCGTCTCGACTCGACTCGACTCGCCGCGCCGCGCCTATCTTTTTACTACACGGATTCTGAAATGACTTTTCATATGCCTGACTTTTCATATTCTGCTGAGTATTAAGTTTGAGACTTTTTACCTACCTGCAGAATTGATGTCAGATTTAAGTGTGAGACTTAAATCCGAAATGAATATGATGTTAAGTGTTGAGATTTTTCATCTAACCCACTATGCATTCTCATTTAAGTTGTGGCCTTTGGTAGGCCTGCTGTTGCAGCTATATAAGCTGCTCCAGCCTCATTCTTTATCTCATCCCGAATTTGCATTTGCATATCATATCATCTTCTTGAGAGTACTACACACTTCTTAGTGTTCGAGTGAGTCTGTCTGAGTTTCTGCTTCAACCCATACAGAGGTGTTTGGGACGTTGTACCTTGGAACTCTCTTGTCCAGGAGGCCAGAAGTTGTAGGCGGGCAATTTAGAGTTTACGGGCACACGGTTTACTGTGGCCTCGTCCAACAACAAAATTTCTGCCCAGTTTATTTAAACTGTTTGTTGTAAGTTTTTACTGTTTCGAACATTTTATTATAACAGAGTATTTGTGATCTTCTTATGCTTTGTCTATTTGTTCTTTTAAGAAAACAGAACCAACAATCGTAAACTCTAAATTTGTTTGTTTTGTTCTGTTTTATCAAAACTCAGCTTTCATATTCACTTAAGATATTGTTCATCAATTTTTCAAAGGTTTAAACCTACTGTTTCAAAACTGCTTTGATATTATTTGTGCTCTTCTAATTGTGTTCTGTTTTAGCTAATGGCTGACCAGTTTACCCAACCACCTGCTGTGAATAATGAGATTCCGGTGATCAAAGCTAGCGGTACTGAGGCCGCAATGCCAATTCTGAGAAGTCCAATGCCGTTTTCTCAAGTTGAGAAACCGGAAAAGTTCAAGGGTTCCAACTTTAAACGTTGGCAACAGAAGATGATGTTCTTCCTTACCACTTTGAACTTGACCAGGTTTCTGAAGGAGGAGAAACCGTGGAGGACAAAGAGGATCCTCAATCTGCTGTGATAGTTGAGTCATGGATGAGTGCCGACTACCTTTGTCGTAACTACATACTGAATTCTCTTGACGATGCACTTTTTAATGTGTATTCCCCCAAGGAGACTGCTAAGAATCTTTGGGAATCGTTAGAGATAAAGTACAAAGTTGACGACGCAGGCGCAAAGAAATTTGTAGCCGGGCGATTCCATGACTATCGAATGGTAGATGGCAAGAGCGTTGTTGAGCAATGCGAAGAGCTGCAGCTGATATATCATGAACTTGCTGCCGAAGGTATGGGGCTAAATGATGCTCTCCAAGTGGCGATGATGATTGAAAAATTACCACCATCTTGGAAGGACTTCAAGAGCTACCTAAAGCACAAGCGAAAGATGATGAGTCTAGAGGATCTTATCAGGAGGCTGCGCATCGAGCAAGACAACCGAAAAGTTGACAAGAAATCATTTGGAATTATTTCCAAGGCCAACGTGGTTGAAGTTGGGGACAACTCCCATGGGAATAAGCGCAAACGTACTTTTGAACCCAAGGGAGATACTCAGACAAGAAGGTTCACCGGTGACTATTATGTGTGTGGTAAGCCTAACCATAAGGCCAAGGACTGCACTCAACGTCAAAACAACTGTACTCAACGTCAAAACAATGACGGTAAGAGGAAGATAGTCCCTTACAAAGGCAAAGGCAAGAGGCCTGCACATGCCCACATTGCTGAGGACAATCTGAGCTCTGACATGGATGACATGCATCTGAGTGCTGTGGTATCGGAGGTGAATCTTGTTGGAGGGAACTCCAAGGAGTGGTGGGTGGACACTGGGGCTACTCGCCACATTTGCGCCAACAAATGGATGTTTAAGACCTATCAACCGGTGAATGATGAGCACTGCTACATGGGAAATTCAGCAGTCTCAAAAGTTGAAGGCAAAGGGACGGTTGTGCTAAAATTACTTCCGGAAAAGAGTTGACTCTTACCGAGGTGCTCCACGTGCCAGAGATCCGAAAGAATCTCATCTCCGGAGCAGTGCTGAACAAGAAAGGCTTTCGGCTCGTGTTTGAGTCCGACAAAGTTATTCTGACCAAGGGTGGTATGTTTGTAGGCAAAGGCCACTTGGCCAATAACCTCTTCAAAATGAGTGTAATGACTTTAGCTCCTAAGGTTAAGTCTAATGTAGAGGTTGATGTTGATGTTAATGCAGCATATGAGGCTGGCACAAGCAAAAATAATGTAATGACTGTTGCCAATGTGGCTAATAAAACTTTAAAGTTTGATTATTCTTGTGAGTCTTTACATTTGTGGCATGGTAGATTAGGACATGTGAATTATAAGTCCTTACAAAGGCTAATGTCTCTTAATCTATTGCCTAAATTTAACATCAATCATAAACACAAGTGTGAGACTTGTGTAGAGGCCAAATTAACCAAGTCATCATTTCACTCAATTGAGCGAAGCACCGAACCGTTAAACTTGATTCATACGGATGTATGCGATCTAAAGTATGTACAATCTAGAGGCGGTAAAAATTATTTCATAACATTTATCGATGATTGTACAAGATATTGTTATGTCTACTTAATGAGAAGTAAAGACGAAGCAATTGATATGTTCATTCACTATAAGAATGAAGTTGAGAATCAACTTGATAAAAAGATTAAAATTCTTCGAAGTGATCGAGGCGGTGAATATGAGTCACCATTGTGCTGAGAGTAGCATTATTCATCAAACAACTGCGCCTTATTCTCCCGAGCAAAATGGTATTGCTGAAAGGAAGAATAGAACGCTTAAGGAAATGATGAATGCAATGCTTATAAGTTCCGACTTACCTCGAAATTTGTGGGGAGAACCTCTGCTTTCTGCCAACTATGTGCTAAACAGAGTACCACATAAAAGTTGGATAAAACGCCTTATGAATTGTGGAAAGGTCGTGCACCTAGTTACAAGTTTTTAAGGGTTTGGGGGTGTCTAGCAAAGGTACCAATTCCTCCTCCTAAACGGACTAGGATAGGACCTAAGACAGTAGATTGTGTATTTATCGGATATGCGCAAGATGGTAGTGCCTATCGTTTTCTGGTGCATAAATCAGATAATGCAGAAATGCATGTAAATACTATCATTGAGGCTAGGGATGCTTCGTTCTTTGAGAAAATCTTTCCCCACAAAACTCCGACAATGCCTGAAACCAATGTTGAGAGAAATGTGGGGGATAGAGAATCTCAAGAGAATATAGAATCGCCTAGACGAAGCAAAAGAGCGAGAAAAGAGAAATCTTTTGGCTCGGATTTTCTAACATATCTGTTGGAAAAAGATCCGACTACTTTCAAGGAAGCAATGTCTTCACAAGACTCTGATCTTTGGAAAGAAGCGGTGAACAGTGAGATAGAATCTATCTTACATAATCATACTTGGGAACTAGTGGATCTTCCTGCAGGTTGTAAACCACTAGGCCACAAGTGGATCTTCAAGAGGAAGATGAAATCTGATGGTACTGTAGATAAGTACAAGGTTAGACTTGTAGTCAAAGGCTACAGACAAACTGAAGGTGTTGATTATTTCGACACATACGCTCCTGTATCCCGGAAAACATCTATAAGGTTGATAATTGCATTTGCTGCATTATATAACCTAGAGATCCATCAAATGGATGTTAAAACGACTTTTCTAAATGGAGAGTTAGAAGAGGAGGTTTACATTGAACAACCTGAAGGGTTTGTAGTTCCAGGTAAAGAAACGAAGGTGTGTAAACTTGTGAAATCCTTGTATGGATTAAAACAAGCACCTAAACAATGGCACGAAAAATTTGATAGCGTCATGCTTTCAAATGGGTTTAAAACAAACCAATGCGATAAGTGTGTCTACGTGAAAGGAGACAATACAAACTATGTGATAGTATGTCTATACGTAGATGACATGATAATTGTTGGTAATAACGATAACATCAAAATTACCAAGAAAATGTTGTCACGAAATTTTGAGATGAAAGACCTTGGTCTTGCAGATGTGATTCTTGGAATGAAGATCACCAAACATGCAGATGGATATTTTCTCTCCCAGGGTCATTATGTCGAGAAGATACTTGACAAGTTTGACAAGGGAAATAATACCATCGCTAGAACACCTATGGAAGTGGTGTCAAATCTTTGCAAGAATCGCGGAGAAGGTGTGCAACAACTTGAGTACTCTAGAGTCATAGGCAGTCTAATGTACCTCATGGATTGCACTAGACCTGATATAGCTAATTCTGTCAATACATTGAGCAGATATACGAGTAATCCCAGTTATGAGCACTGGAAGGCAGTAGTTCGAGTTCTTAGATATCTAAGATATACTTCTAACTACGGACTACATTATACGAGATACCCAGCAGTAATTGAAGGGTATTCAGATGCGAATTGGATATCGGACTCCAAAAATATAAAATCTACGAGTGGATATATATTTATAATTGGCGGTGCTGCTATTTCATGAAAATCATGCAAACAGACATGCATTGCTAGATCAACTATGGAATCTGAGTTCATAGCTTTAGATCTTGCGGCAGAAGAAGCTGATTGGCTTCGAAGTTTCTTGGAGGATATTCCAATGTGGTCAAAACCAATGCCACCCATTAGTTTGCACTGTGATAGTCAGTCAGCTATGGGAAGAGCACATAACAATGTGTATAATGGGAAATCACGACACATTCGTCGGAGACATAAATCCGTGAGAAATTTACTAAAAATCGGTGTCATTTCTTTAGATTGTGTGAAGTCTAAAGAAAACATTGCTGACCCATTTACGAAAGGTCTGACAAGAGACCGAGTAGAGGTTTCATCGAGGGGAATGGGGTTGAAGCCCATGAAATTGATTTCCAACCATGATGGCAACCCAACCTGAATTGTAAAATCCAATTTGCAGGTTCAATGGGAAAACCGAATTGTGGGGGGGATCGAACAAAGCACTCGGGAAATTGAGTTCCTTACCTATTCCTGTGATGAAAGAGTGATAGACCTGTACTTTGGGAAGGCTGAGCTCATGCTCTTAATGATTCTTCTATCTCGAGATGATAAAGTGGGGTATTACAGGATACTCTTTAGGAGAAATCACCTATGTCGAATGTGAAGGGGCCGCTTCTATGAGATGACGTGGGGGCTAAATCTCTAGAGCATTCGATGAAACATCCAAGACAGTCCAGGGCCAAAATGGACAACAACGAAAGAACCAATAATAGTGTGGAGATGAAGCTGTGTGAGTATTGTTGTCTTGTTATACATAAAACGTCGAACAGTTCAAGGCATCGCGTCCACTGGTTGACAAGTATATCCGATGATATTTTACTAAGGAAGGTTCAAGGTTAATCACCACCTATCCTGATGCAGTGGATTCTCAAAGTAGTCTCAAATCTTCATCTAGGTGCATTGTGTAATTTTTTCGCCATATTGCATTCATGTGGGGGGATTGTTGGATTAATATTGTTGGATTAATAATAATTGGATTATTGGGTTAATAATAAGAGCCCAATAATTATGTTATATTTTGTTAATGAGAACAAAATTATGGTAAGTTATTATGAAAGGCAATTAGGCTAAAGAAATCCCACATTGAGATTATGATACACTTATGGTTTGTTTATAATGAGATATAAATCAATAGAGTGTAGTTAAGTAGTAAAGATGGGTGCCCCTCGCGCGCCGTCCGTCCGCTCGGCTCGGCACGGCACGTCACGTCTCGTCTCGTCTCGTCTCGTCTCGTCTCGACTCGACTCGACTCGACTCGACTCGACTCGCCTCGCCGCACCGCGTCGCGTCGCGTCGCGCGTGTCGCTGCCGCGAAGGCAGTCCTATCTTTTTACTACACGGATTTCTGAAATGACTTTTCATATGCCTGACTTTTCATATTCTGCTGAGTATTAAGTTTGAGACTTTTTACCTACCTGCAGAATTGATGTCAGATTTAAGTGTGAGACTTAAATCCGAAATGAATATGATGTTAAGTGTTGAGACTTTTCATCTAACCCACTATGCATTCTCATTTAAGTTGTGGCCTTTGGTAGGCCTGCTGTTGCAGCTATATAAGCTGCTCCAGCCTCATTCTTTATCTCATCCCGAATTTGCATTTTCATATCATATCATCTTCTTGAGAGTACTACACACTTCTTAGTGTTCGAGTGAGTCTGTCTGGGTTTCTGCTTCAACCCATACAGAGGTGTTTGGGACGTTGTACCTTGGAACTCTCTTGTCCAGGAGGCCAGAAGTTGTAGGCGGGCAATTTAGAGTTTACGGGCACACGGTTTACTGTGGCCTCGTCCAACAACAAAATTTCTGCCCAGTTTATTTAAACTGTTTGTTGTAAGTTTTTACTGTTTCGAACATTTTATTATAACAGAGTATTTGTGATCTTCTTATGCTTTGTCTATTTGTTCTTTTAAGAAAACAGAACCAACATTTCAGACATGAAAATGGTTTAGCACAGATTAAGGATGATCATACCAATATTTTATGAAAGTTTTTCTAAAGCTATGAGTCATGAATCTTGAGATTAGTTTAAACTTTACACATATTAGAAAATCCTCTTCTGCAATTCCTTTTGGTAAAAATATGTTAATATAGTTGTTTTTTTTATCAAGCCTCTCATTATTTTCAGAATTTGAAGGTAATTAAAAGACGTAAATCATGGCTAAATGTAGACTTAGATATAAAATACGCCAACTTGAGTATATGTCAATTTTAAAGAATTCTGTTGAACTTCATAAAATAAGAACCAACTTTCATGTTTAATCAATAGCTTGAGTCGATCTTGTGGCAAATCGGAGCAAGTAAATCGTGTCTTGGTTTGAGTTTAATGGTCCGAAATTGGCTATAGTTCGATACGGTGAATTTAGATCTTGTTTATAATAAAATTATGTCTTGAAATTTCTACTCTAATCTAGCTTAATTTAATGAAAACATAGTGTTTACTTCAAAAATTTTAAAACATATACTGATATCACCAAAAATTACAATGACCTGCTGCTATCAATAGAGAGGGGTTCACCTCTATTTCTTCTCCAATACGCAAAATAACGACGATGGTGGCAGGAAGTAGCCACTGAGATGACCTGAAAACACGAAGCAAGAAGGGGGCCGAAAGTTTTTCCGGTGGGTCCCCTCTGACGCTCAAGTCAGGCGAGAGGATACGAGAAAATACACTTTTAAAGTAAGTGAAAGAAATTATGAATGCCCAAACATGCAGATTAGACCTGGTATTTATAGGCAGAGGACTAAGAGTTACCCTATATCAAGGACTCCTTTCATGTTTATCCAAATCTTCTCATGATATGATGAGATCTTGTGAATACAATCAAATCCCGATATTGCTCCGCATATCTCGCACTTGCCTCGTTTAGGAGATACAATTCCCTTGTTGTGTCCACGTATTAAGCAAGTTATGAGAAGAGCTCGGCTAAGGAGCTCGGACCCGAAAAGAGGTCGTCAGAACGTTCGGAGGAGGGCGAGCAGGTGAGGTAAAACACGTCGGCCAAATAGGTGGGTAACCAACAAAGAAGTCGGAGAAAGATGCGAGGTCTTCTGAAGTAAGATCACCAGGACGCAAAGGCAACATCTCGGCCAATCAGGTGGTGACTATATTTAAGGAGTATCAATATACCATATGCTATTGATTTTGAATCATGGTGAGATGACGAGGTGAGTGTTCCGATTTTGGTATATGGTTGAATTTTCATGGAGTTTGGCCTAACTTTAAATGAATCTTGATTAAATTGACACTAATGCCATTTTAAGGAGTAAATGTTTGTTCAAGTCATGAACATATATTTGAAATCTATTGTTTCTTGGAATGACATTTAATGTAAAAATCAAGAGTGGGTTGAGTTAGGAAACAAAATGACTAAATAAATATCTTAAACCATCCTAGAAAATATATGAGATTTTAAACCTATTATATATATATATATAGGATATATATAGTTGGTGTTGAAATTAAACTTTGAACCCATGAGGTCCGAGGACTTCATATTTTGGGGAGAAATTTTGAAGCTAATAAAGAATGTTAATTTATGAGGTAAAATAGACTAAACTAACTTTTGTAACCATTAAAAGAATTTTATGTAATGAATTATTGACCTGGTGCTTATATAAATATGCATCAGTGTATTGAATAATGCACTTGGAATTTTAGGAACTTTTGGGTAGGAGAATCTTGTCTAAATAATTTAATTTAATTTGTGACAAAACTAAAGTGTTCCTATGATTGAGCTATGTTGTTCGAAAAACGATGTGTCCAAGTGTTTCAAGTCTCGGTTTAATATTTACCGAATTGAGTCGTGTAAGATAAGTGTCGAGTTATGATAAGAAATTAATGATGTTTTGTTACACTTTTGTAGTAGGCTTGTGATTTCAAGACATCGATAAATGTAATGGTTACTGTTCGATTCGTCAAAAAGGTATGTTATGACTGGATAATATACAAAAGGTACCTGTAGCGTTTGATATTTGTTGAACGCTTCATTATCTGATATTTATTTGTCTATATGGTTTAATTGTGACATTACATAAATATCGATGCAAGAAAAATAAAAATTATTTTACACACATGTATTTTTCTGTATATATGTAGCATCGATGCTTGACACGACATTACATTGCATATTGAGCCTTGATTCTATTTGACGACAATTTTGATATTGTGTGTGGATCTAGGTGTTTGTTGGGATGGTACGGAGCTGCGACTAGCCCGAGAGATGTTGTAGGCCGTCAATGCACAGTATGTCCGTAGTCCTTGGCTAGGTGACCGGCACATGATAGTATCCTGACGGATGAGGAGTCGCTATGGCAGTGTAGCCGAGGCTTGCCTGTTGCTCGAGCTGTTGCGCTGCATTTACTGATTGTGCAGCTACCGTTATTCTGATTCCCGTGCATGTGAATTTTACCCTGATCATACATTGCATCCACATATCATTCATTACGGCACATGTTTTATTTATTTTGGTCTTATCATATTGGGCTATTGCTCACCCCTTCAGGGGCGGTTATCTTCTTATGTGTGGTTGGTAATCAGCTTAGTGATGATATTTATGGAGGACTGCATTGGGTTCCAGTGTTCTGGCTGCTTATGCACATTTCATCGTCGTTTTGAAGTCTGATGTCGTCCCAGTCTACCTCTATATGTATACATACACGTATTATGAAAAATATCTTTTAGATCAAATTATTTCAAAACATGAAAGTCGTTAACTGTTGTTAAATATTTATTGCATTTGAAAGATTTTAATTCTCGATATGTATAATTGTTTATTTAGTAACATGTTATGTTAATTTTTTTTTTTTCGTAAGACAAAATTAAATAAAGAAGTACTATGGGTACTTCAACTCAAAAGTCTACAAATTGAAAACCAAAAAGGAAAAAAACAAAAACAGAGACAGAAAAAACGCACAACAAAGATAAAACACAAACATCAAGAGACAACCACCAACCTTACCACTACTGCCCCCAGAATAAACAACCCCATTCGAAAAGATAAACCAAGAAAATGAGAAGTTGAGCAGACCCGCAGCTATAGAACAACAGACCATTCCCATCTCCACTAGAATCCAAACAATGATCGAAGCTTTCAAAGAGCCTAACGAAATCAGAGATTGTTGAAAACTGATACTATGCAATCTGATGTGACTAGAAATAGACACATCTATTGCGTTTAATTGTTTACGATTTCGTATGTTTTAATAGATAAATTGATGCATATGCTACCTAATCCTATATTTGTGTAATTGTAGGTGGAATCGAAGAATTCGAGCTAAAACCGATGTATAAAGATCAAGGAAAGATATGGAGATGATAAGGACTCAAAGGAGATCAAGAATAAGGCTAAAAGTATTGATGAAGAGATCGATCGCATGGAGGAGGCAATCGATCGCCTATGGACAGAAAGTTGAGCAACAAAAATTATGCTGCAACGATCGATCGCAAGAATGAGGCGATCGCCAAACCCTACTGGAGCCAAGCGATCGATCGCTACAAAGAGACGATCGATCGCCAGAAGAGATTTCTCGAAAAAAATAAAGCCAGCGATCGATCGCTGGTCTGAGGCGATCGATCGCTGGTCTGAGGCGATCGATCGCTATGCGAGTTTTGGAAATATTGGGAACTTGATTTTTTTACCATCTTGGATAGATTTTACCTACAATATCAGATTTCCACCATCTTTGGACGAAATTGGGGACCTTAAATCAGATGAATAGTCATATTTTGAGGAAACCAATATAGTTTAGACATTAGATTTTATTTTTCTCTCAACTTTTGAAGAACAACCCGAAGAACGAAGAAGGAAGCGACACTCCGGAATCTTGCTTCGCTTTAGTAACTATTTCTTTTATTATTAGTTTGATGTTTTCTAGGGTAGATTTTATTGTTTTTGATTTGATTATGCAAGGATAAAAACTTTGATTCTTGGTTGAAGGAAGACAATACCTTGGATTTAATGTTTTTCATGAGATTAATGTTCTTATATTGATTTTATTGAGTAGCACGTGCTTTTCTGATTTTAATGTCATGATTGTTGTGTTTGATTATATGATTGGCCATCTAATAATTTTTACATGCAATCTAATGCTTGGCCTTTGAAGCAACTAAGATTGATAATTGTCTGCTGTTGGTGTTGTTAAATTCTTAGGTAAAACACTTAACTAGATTAAACATAGACGCTTGGATTATGTTGTCTAGGTTCATATTTCTTACTAGAATTGAAAGCTATTGTTAATATTAATCTTAACTGCTGTTGTTTTGATCGATATAACGATACGGGTTAATTTAGAACACTTGGGCTATTTTAACTAGGAATAAGGTAAGATGAGAATTGAATCTCTAATGATGAATATTCAAGTAAAAATTGCATCTTTTGTGATAATTGATGATTGAATGCATAAATCCAAGGTAAAGTCGACTGAAAACCAAGAATCGCTTCTCTCATAATTTTAATCACTCTAGTTAATTTTGCTAATTAGTTTAGTTCATAGATTTTGCTTAGTAGTAGTTAATCAAATTCAAAAAATCCCTCTTTACTATTTGTTCGAATAATTGGCATGAATAATTCATCCTTCCTTGTGACATCGATCCCTACTCACGCAACTACATATTTACTGCTATTAACTTGAGAGGGTTAATTTGGGCGTACGCGATAAACGCTACCACAATCCTTGTTGCATCTTACCGAAAAATAAATGTTTTGGGTGAAGACTTGCCGCACTAACCATGGGATCCATCACAAGAGAAGCATCAGACTACTAGAACACTAACATAAAAACTTCACTCGTTCAATAAAACTTGTGCAGGAAACACGAACTCCACTCTGATATATGAAACACACCACCTGTACTTAGCCTCAGATGCTCGATCAAGAGATCACTCCCATCGCCACTAGAATCAGAACATAAATCGATGCCTTAAAATAACATGGGATCCAACACAAGAGAAGCATAAGACTTCTTGAACACTCCCGCATTTATAGTAGACGATTCACCTATCATCTTAGAAACCCTACACTCGTTCAAGAAAACTTGTGCTTGAAACACGACCTCCACTGCTATGTCGATTTCTACCAAGCGAGAAGACCCACCCCACTCTGAAAACCGTGACTGCCATCCACTACCTCTAACCAATCCATCGAACACCGAAGATAAGAGAAGATCTAAGAATAAGTTTCCAGATGCTTGATCCTACCACAAGACATCATACGATAAGGAATAAGCTCGTTCACTAGAATCACTGAGCTCGACGACCAACCCGAACACATGACAATTATGAACCAACCAACTGCCTCCAACAAAACAATCCAATTATAAACCATCATTCAGTCTCAAACAAACTCGAGGATTATTCAACCAATCAAGGCAGAATAAGGAACAATGCCCAGATTCTTAGCTGTAATCCAATGCCAACTTCTGATTTTTACCAGCTCCACTAAAGTCTATATAGGAATACGTTCAACACCGAAGACAATTTTGTTACGAGCTAACCATAAGCTCCAAACTACACAAACCCAAATGGTTAGCCATTCACCTTTCCTTGTCCTACCATTAAACACCCCCAAGTGAGCCCGGAAATTAGAAACTGAGTCTTGATGAAAGACTGAAACTAAATTAAACCATCTGTAACACTTTACCCAAACGGAGTAAGCATATGAGCAAGAAAAGAATAAGTGATTACAATCTTCCTCTGCGTCACCACACAAAGCACACAATAATGAACCCTGGTCCATTAGGATACCTCTCCTTAACAAATTAGATTTAGTAGGTAACCTGTTTTGAAGTAATCTCCAAGCGAAGCCAGAAACTTTCGAAGGAAGCATCTTGTTTCACACCAATTTCAGAGGTCTGCCATCGAAAGACACATTAGTTGATCCTTCACTTTTCAGTGTTACATAAGCTGATTTTGTTGAGTAAATTTCAGATTTATCTAAACTCCACGCCCAAAATCGTTTAACAAAGCATCCAAGATGTACATGTTAACAAGTGAGATAAAATCAATAAGTAAACATTTCTCCCAATCGAAAAGCTCCCTTCTCCAATCCCATCTCCAAACCCACCTCCCCTCCTCCCAAGCCCCCTCTCCGAAATTAAGCAATTACCTATCCTATCAATAGAGAATAACCGTTGAAATTTAGTAGCTAAAATCTCCTCCCTCGCCCATCTATCTAACCAAAATCTAGTGAAGTTACCATTCCCCACTATTCTAACTAACCTTTCGAGAACCAATTGTTATTTCCATCAAATACAATATTCCATAAATCTGATTTTACGCAGATCTTTCCAATTGAAGAAAAGTTATCGTTAGACTGCTATGTCTATAAATACGTCAAAGTGAAGAATGAAGAAATTAAGATTAAAAAGACAAGAATCAGCTTCATTCAATTCAAGCTAAACATTCAACTCATTCATTGAAACATTCTGAAGTTTTGCAAGAGCAACAAAGAACTTTATTGTGATCTTGAAGATCAAAGCCTACTGAGTCTGCTGTTCAAAGAACACTCCAAGCTTAAGAGATTTATCTTTTTGTGTGAGTGTATAAAACACATTGTAAGCAACCGAGAGAGTTATAGTGCTAAGAGTTTAGGCCAAACTGTGTGAGTGCCTAAGAATGTTGTATACTATAAAGTGTAAGCCAAAGTCTTCTAGTGCAACCTTCCTGCAAAGGAAGAAGGGGAGACGTAGAAGCGTTGTGCTTCGAACTTCCAGAACATATCTTGTGTCATTTACTTGCTGCATAATATCATTTAGTTACTTTACACAAGTTCAGTAGACGTCTTCCGCGCTATTACTAGTGCCTATTGACTTGCTATCAATTGAGAACCTACTGCAGTACTTAACAGTCTGCTGTAAGAAAAAGAATCAAAATTGAGTCTAGTGTTTATTCAACCCCCTTCTAAACACTACTCCGATCCTAACAAAATAACTCAATCCAAGCATACCTTAAACGATACAACAAATGAAAAAATAATCTAAAGCATATTTTACATTCTCTCATTTCAAGAGCTAAGTCTTATCATATTCATTTCATATTGCTTCTCACTGAATGGACTAATTGTGTGCAATGTAATTTATATCTATATAATAATTTATTATATTAAATTAAAAAACATTATATTAAAAATTAAATAAAATTCATTAAATCATTATTAACATATATGGGGTGACATAATTAAAACAACATATAAAAACACAATTAGTCTTCCATATCAAAGTTTCCATAGAATAAATGTTTTACATTGTTATTATAAAAGTAAATGTGTTCTAAAAAATACGAAAACAACAGAAAATATTAATTGTTTACTATGAGTGTCTATCACTTAATAATATATAAATACACACAAACATACATGAGCTCAGCTATATATGAAATCATATGTCTTCACCTGTGTTTTACTAAAAGGACATCTTTATAAATTTTTAATATGACAACGAGATATATGTAAAAAAATTAATAATAAATTAAATTAAATTAAATCAATTGAACAATTAATTATGTTTATTATTATCACATAACTTCTACTTTAATTGAGCCTAATAACTTCCATTGACTTTAATTTGGCTTTGAATAATCAAATATTAATGCATAAAAGTTATACAACCTCAAAATATTAGTTGTAATATTTGTGCAATATCATGAATATGAAATTAAAATATATATTGATAATAACGGTCTCAAAGTTTCAAATAATATTAATATTAATTAATAGTAACTAATAGTAATATACTGTTTGGGAATTATATTAAAAAGTGCTAATTTATATATGAAACAGATAAGAAAATGACCACTGTTTTGGGTTTATTTTTAAAGAATAGTCATTGTTAATTTATGCATTGTAATATAGAAGAATGATCGCTGTTTTTTTTTGTTTTTTGCAAAATGACAAAATCAAAAAGATATTAATAACAATTCAGGCAAATAAAAGCAAAACATAGTAAATCATATAATAAGATTCACATATCTATTTGTGCAATTGAATTAACATCATAATTCACGATAAATATATGTTCATCACTGATATCATCAAAAAATGTGATTACCTTCTGATATCAATAAAAGGTAAGGTAATATCTCAATGTTCTTCAATGCAAATAGTAACAGCGCCAATATTGCTTAAGATCTTTGCCTAGGGACCTGGAATCACGAAATAAACGTAAGAAGGGGGTTGAAAGTTTTCCGGCATATCCCCTCTTACGATCAAGTCATGCGAGAGGATACAAAAAAATATACACTTGTAAAGTAAGTGAACGAAGTATGAATGAATGCCCAAACATATAGATTGAACCTGGTATTTATAAGCGGAGAACTCAGAATTACCATGTAACAAGGACTCCTTCCATGTTTATCCAAATCTTCTCAAAATATGATATGATTTTGTGAATATAATCAAATATCAGATATTGCTCAGAATATCTCGCACTTGCCTGATTTAGGAGATATAATTCCCTTGTATCTACCCAACTAAACAAGATATGGGAAGAGCTCGGCCAATGAGTTCGGACCACAAAAGAGATCGTCGGAATGTTTGGATGGGAGCAAATGGCCAGTGCAAAACACGTCTGCCCATCGGGTCGGGTAACGGTGAAGAGATCGGAAGAGCAAGCGAGGTCTTGTGAAGTAAGACAACTAGGATACACAAGAAACAAGTCGGCCCATCAAGTGTCGACTATTATTATTATTAATGGGTATCAATCACGATAAGTGATATCTTAGATAATGAATATGTGAATTATTTGTGCAAAGCGAAGAGTTGATCTTTCCTATTCACATCAACAGTCGATCTCTCATATTTAAAATCATTCTGTTGAAGTGTTCATCATTATTACTATCTCATTATTATTAGCTCACACATTTTGTATTTTCATACAAACTTCACGAAGCTCAACAAAAAGTTGAATTGTTAATAGAATAATTAATAAAAATCAAAAGCTTGTGAATTTTATGAAAATACCAAGTACTCACGACAAATAAGTAGATATAATATGTGAATAAATATTTCTCTATATTATCATAGTCTTTGATAATCAATAATTTTCAATTCTGCACGGGCATAATTACCATTCACATGTTTATGTCTTGTAATTTTCAAATGGTAACAATTGAATTTTCATACTTTAACTAGATAATAATTAAATACAATTGATTATAAATTTTTCAGCAATTATATTTATCTATTGAGTTGCTCAAATTTATTTTATCAATTAATTATTCTATCTTCCGAGTTTCTTCTATTTTTTTCAAATTTTCAATTACAAATTGTTTAGATAACTAAAATACAAGCACAACTCAACTTTATTTTTCATATTAGTACTTATCGTAACTGAAGATAGTATGGCAATTAAAACAAATTCATTATTTAACTTTATTTTTACAAATTGTAAGCAAATAAAATATAATATTACCTAATTTTATTTCTTTTATTATATTTTTAGTAGAAACCATCTCTTTATTAGTCCTTATAAACACATTTTAATGTTTCCTATTTTGATAACCCGTTTATTTTTTTTAAAAAAAACCCGGTTATAGGGGAATAGTGGGAGTTGAAGTAGTAAAACAACTAACCCGGTTATAGGGGAATAGTGGGAGTTGAAGTAGTAAAACAACTCCCTCCAATTCCATTCATACCATGGATCCCGGTCTGGTTTGCCCCATGAACGACCCATCCGTTACCTATTATAATTATTTCCAGCAGGTTCAATAGCATGTCAACACTTCTTAGAAACACTTCTTAGAAACAGAACTGAAAGTGCAAAAGAAGCCCACATTTTGCACTAACACCAAATTCTGACAACTTACGGAATCAAAATTCAAAATTTGTCAACTTATACTCCTATTTTCTTAACAAATTTCCCTCATCACCACCAGGATTAATAAAAATATTTCACGATTGTAGTAAATTAACGAACCTCACATATAAACATGACTTCTTGTTTCAAAAGTGTTCCACCTAGCTAAGGGATATTGTCCTAACTCCTAAGTTACACTAACTTTAATAAGAACCTTGATATCTTAAGTAAGAACCTCAATCCCTCACCCACAATCCCTATATGGAATGTACTAAAGAAAGGTGTTCCATCAACATTTCCTTCCTGAACAGAAGTAGGCAAATAATTTACGTACTCTTATCTCTAGATTCAAAATGGCATAAACAAAAGAAAAAGTGAGTGGTCCAAAGTTATGACAAAATAATTCAACAAAAATGGCTTATCCGATCCACATCTCCATGTATCACTTGTCCTGAAGCAGTACGTAATGCCACGCCACCTAATGGGACCATCTTGGCTACTTCATGGGTAGATCCCATCACACATTAGGAATATTCCTATGAGAATATTCACAATGTTTAGTGTGATCTACCCTATAGAGTGGTGCCATATGGATACGTAAGACAAAAGCCAAATATACATGTTTCATAAAACGAGGACATGTGAGAGAGGCATGCAGTAGAACAGCATAATGAAAATGCTACATGCAAACCAAATAACGCACACGATGCATATCAAAAGGCTACTTAAGATGAAATGAATCCCCCAATGTACCGAAGAAAGCAAGGTGTCGTCGATTCATACTCCACCACAGACCTGAACTGACCACGTAGTTCTGGATCCCACATACTTGTTTGAGTTTTATTTATATATCAATTTAATATTAAATATATTATTTTTTATATAAAAAATACATAAATTAATATATCAATTATTTGAGATCAATTATATTAAATTGATCCATATGTGGTACCCAAACCAGGTTCATATTAAATCATATTTAATTGTATCTTTATTAAAAAAGCTACGTTGGTTTCATGTGGCGAGCTCTTTATTATTATAAGCTTTGAGTTTATATAATTGTCTACATTAACTTAATTAAATGAAAAGCATATCAAACGACAAGGGTATGGATTGGAGATGTTTTGGGATTCTTCGTGCTTCCTTGTCGATATTCTTTTACCTATGTTATTATCACCAATTCTTATCCTTTCTTTTTTTAAAAAAAAATTAATTTTAATTAATGAAGGGGTGTAAGAATGTGGAATGCTTAATTTTGTTCTATCGGACTTGTGATACACAATTGACGTTTGAAGGTAATCATGTTGTGATTTTTTTTATTTAACATTATGTGTGATATCACCAAAAAGTGTGATCTCAATAAATATCTAGCGATGATGCAACAAACGGTTTATCTACAGTTAAACCTAATTGAACCGCTCCAAAATATATTTGTATATCAAAGAAAGAAGATGAGATGACTCCGCCCGTAGGCGAAGCCACTCCGACGCTCAAGTCCGTATATGTTTCAATAAAAAAATATTTAAATTGTAGACTTTTTTGCATAAATAATGGGTACCTGAATGAGGGTCATGAACCCTCTATTTATAGATGTAGAGTCCCAATCAATATATGATAAGTGTTCTAGTCAATATGGAATTGTATTGTATATGGCAAGATAGATGTAGAGTCTCATTCAACATATGATAAAAGTTCTAGTCAATATGGAATTATATTGTATATGACAACTAGATCAATGTCTATCCCGAGAATATTGAGAGATATCTTCCAAAAACCCACGACTCCTTTTTGTTTAAGAAATTGGGCCTCAGTCAATGGGCCAGACTAGACAAGTTTTATTTGAATAATCAGGGTAAATGGGCTATAACTTGCTTAATCAGATTTGGTCGATTAAAATCCATTAGGTAGATCGATCCCCTATCGAGGGGTATCAATGTGGTTTGTTAATCGAATATTTTCAGGAGGATCTAAAAGAAGAGGATGGGGATGTAATTTTCCTTATTTGATAGAATGTGTTTCAAGCTTTGAAAAATGATTTGCATGGACTTTTGCTCACTATTAAAATGTGGCATATCATAAGAGCAAATTCCTTCATAATTACATGAGACAGCCATTCCACTTCTCTTATATTTTGTGTATAATTTTCTATCTATTTGCCATGTTCTAAATCTGCTGGTGCCTCTCAATAATAGTTCAAACATAAAGAGAAAAAGAAGGAGAGGTTGCGAAAAAAGCTGTCATTTACCAACATGCAAACAAACAAGGAGGTAACGATGTCAAAAATCAGGTGATGATGTGCCATTTTTTATGTTTTGTTGACAACTTTTGTTCTTTGGTTTTTCATACAATCATTTGTGATATCACTAAAAGGTCTGATTACATTTTGATATCAATAAGAGGTAAGGAAATACCTTCCTGTTCTTCAATGCCAATAATAATTGCGTCAATCTTGCTTCGGATCCGCTCCTTAGAGACCTGGAATCACGAAATAAACGTGAGAATGGGGCCGAAAGTTTTTCCGGTGGATCCCCTCCGACGCTCAAGTCAGGCAAGAGGATACGGGAAAATATACACTTGTAAAGTAAGTGACATAAATTATGAATGCCTACACATGCAGATTGAATCTGGTATTTATAGGCAGAAGACTAAGAGTTATCTTATATCAATGACTCCTTCCACGTTTATCCAAATCTTCTAAGATATGATAAGATCTTGTGAATACAATCAAATCCACAATATTTCTCCGCATATCTCACACTTGCCTAATTTAGGAGATACAGTTCCCTTGTTGTGTCCATGTATTAAGCGAGTTATGAGAAGAGCTCGGCTAAGGAGCTCGGACCCGAAAATAGGTCGCCAGAACGTTCGGAGGAGGGCGACCAGGTGAGGTCAAACACGTCGTCCAAACAGGTGGGTAACCAACAAAGAGGTCGGAGAAAGAGGCGAGGTCTTCTGAAGTAAGATCACCAGGACGCAAAGGCAACAGGTCGGCAAATAAGGTGGTGATTATATTTAAGGGGTATCACAGTCTCCTCCCAGTCGAGCTGACATCGTAGACTAGAAGTTCGTATCTTTTTAGCGGGATTTAATATGAGCTAGCCCTTCTATCCATTGATGATTTAGGCGGGAATCCAACGGCTAACCAGTTCAAATTTTGAATTCAAAATTCTGACCGTTGGGACGTCTGTTCGTCTTCCGAGGCAGATCCTAGACGTTCAATGAATCAGAGATTAACGGAAGGACCAAGCACGTAATTAGCTCGGCTACATTCGTAACTGAGCTTCTGAGATGGGGTGAAAAACCCTTGGTCCTGGCGTAACCGGGGGTTTGAGGTGATATCGTCGTAAATGTGCTCCTGAGATCGAGTGAAAACCCTTGGGCCTGGCGTAACCAGGGTTGAGGTGAGCTCGTCGTGAACGTAGCTCCTGAAGTGAACTTGTCGTAAATGTAGTTCCTAAGGTCGGGTGAAAACCCTTAAGCCTGACGTGATCAAGGGTGAGGTGAGCTCGTCGTAAACATAGCTCCTGAAGTGAACTCGTCGTAAACGTAGTTCCCGATGTCGGGTGAAAACCCTTAAAGCCTGACGTAATCAAGGCTGAGGTAAGCTCGTCGTAAACGTAGCTCGTGAAGTGAACTTGTCGTAAACGTAGTTCCCGATGTCGGGTGAAATCCCTTAAAACCTGACGTAGTCAAGGCCGAGGTGAGCTCGTAGTAAACGTAGCTCCTGAAGTGAACTCGTCGTAAACATAGTTCCTAAGGACGGGTGAAAACCCTTAAAGCCTGACGTAAACAAGGTCAAGGTGAGCTCGTCACGTAGCTCCTGAAGTGCACTCGTCGTAAACGTAGTTCTAGAGGTCGGTGAAAACCCTTAAGCCTGGCGTAATCAAGGGTTAGGTGAGCTCATCGTAAACGTAGCTCCTGAAGTGAACTCGTTGTAAACGTAGTTCCTGATGTCGGGTGAAAACCCTTAAGCCTGACGTAATCAAGGCCGAGGTGAGCTCGTTGTAAACGTAGCTCCTGAAGTGAACTCGTCGTAAACGTAGTTCCCAAGGTTAGGTGAAAACCCTTAAGCCCGACGTAATCAAGACTGAGGTGAGCTCGTGCTCATGAAGTCGGGTGAAAAACCCTAATGATGATCACTTTTTGTCTGTAATCCCTTTTTGTTTGAAATCTCTTTTTGTTTGACCGATGAACTCGCATTGTTTGTGAGGTCGGCCTTATGCTGAAGTTGAAGATATGACTGAGAAACAGGTCCTTGATGACATGAAGCTGATGGCCGGGGATATGTAGCTGAAGAGCTTCCGATGTCCTTTGACTGAAGAGGGTTGAAGAGCTCATCGGTGTTGACCTGAAGCTTATGTGCTGGCTGATCATGAAGGACTAAGATACGATGACCTGGAGCTGAAGTACTATAGAATCATGACCCAAAGATGAACATTTGGTTGAAGAGCTATGAATGACGTCTAACTAAAGAGCTGCATGAGGCATCTAGTTGAAGAGCTGGCTGAAGCATGACATGAAGCTGAAAGCCAAAGATAACTTATGACTGAAGAGCTAGCGGAACATTACCCGAACCTTTGGCTAAAGAGCTATGCAGGACCTCTAACTGAAGAGCTAAAGTTGAACTGGTCGAGGATGACCTAAAACGGAAGAGTTGGGAGGAGCTCAGGATGAATTGCTCGGGATGAAGAGCTGGTGATGACCTCCTTCTGAAGAATTGAGGATGCGCTCGAACTGAGCTGAGGATGACCTTCTGAAGGCTGAGGATGACTTCGAGATGAGGAGCTCGGGATGACCTCCGAGAGAACAACTAAGGATGAGCTTGTTGATGATGATCTCAAGATGAAGAGCCCGGAATGACCTCCGTCTGAAGAGCTAAGACTCTACTGAAAAGATGATGATGAGCTTTATATGATGATACTCTCCGGGTTAGATAACAATCTGAAGAGCTGAGGATGATCTCCATTTGATGAGCTGTGGATGAGCTCTACTGAATAGGTGATGATGACCTCCATCTTATGACTTGAGAATGATCATAATCTGATGAGCTCTACTGAGAAGCTGCGTTGATCGCCATCTGATGAGCTGAGGATGAGCTCTACTGAATAGGTGATGATGAGTTCTATATGATGAGCTCTCCGAGGTAGATCACCATCTGAAGAAACTGAGGATGAACTCTACTGAATACTGATGATGACCTCCATCTTTGAGAATGAGCATCATCTGATGAGCTCTACTGAAGAGCTACGATGATCGCCATCTGATGAGCTGAGGATGAGCTCTACTGAATAGGTGATGATGAACTTTATATGATGAGCTCTCCAAGGTAGATCACCATCTGAAGAGCTGAGATGAGCTCTACTAAATAGGTGATGATGACCTCCATCTTATGACTTGAGAATGATCATCATCTGATGAGCTCTACTAAAGAGCTGTGATGATCGCCATCTGATGAGCTGAGGATGTGATCTACTGAATAGATGATGATGAGCTCTACTAAAGAGCTGATGATCGCCATCTGATGAGCTGGGGATGTGCTCTACTGAATAGGTGATGATGAGCTCTATATGATGAGATATCCGAGGTAGATCACCATCTGAAAAGGTGAGGATGAGCTCAACAGAAGAGCTGCGAGGATCGCCATCCGATGAGCTGATGATGATCTCCATCTGATGAGCTCTACTGAAGAGCTACGATGATCGCCATCTGATGAGCTGATGATGAGCTCTACTGAAGATCTGAGAAGCTAAGGATGACTTCCTGAAGATTTCCGATTGAAAACCTCATGATAAACTCTGGCTAAGGAGCTGATGATGACCTCTTCCCAAAGAGGAAGATTTTTTGTTTGAAGACCTAAGGATGAGCTCTGGATGAGGAGCTGATGATGACCTCCTGAAGAGTTGAAGACCTCCTAAAAAGTTGAATATGATCTCCTGAATTGTAAATGACCTCCTAAAGACTTGATGATTTCTTGATGATCAAGGTGAAGATCTCATGATGACATCCGATGGAAAAGCTAATGATGAGCTCATGTTGACCAAGATGAAGAGCTCATAAAGACCTCTGATTGAAGAGCTAAGGATGATCTCTTGATGGCCAAGACGAAGAGCTCGTGATGGACTCTGATTGAAGAGATAATGATGAGTTCTGGCTGGAGAGTTGGGGATGACCTCCAAGCAGCTGTGTCATCTGATTTATATTTGTGGTCCCCTCAATAGTCATGACAATGAACTAATCAACTTTTCTAAGCTTATATCCACATTCGTCAGTGGAGGTTAGATCTCTCGCGTTCAGCATAGGAGATTAGATCGTCCAAGTTTTTCTAGGATGTTAGATCTCCCATGTACGTCTCCGGAAGTTGTTATTCGTCTTTCTGCTATGAACCTCATAGAGGTCAACATAGTATTAAATCTTCTTCCTTTTCTGTTGTCAATCTCTACGTCTTTGCTCATGATTCACACAGACGACGCCAATTGATATCACCAAAAAGTGTGATTACATTCTGATATCAATAAGAGGTAAGGAAATACCTCCATGTTCTTCAGTGCCAATAATAACTGCGCCAATCTTGCTTTGGATCCCCTCCTCAGAGACCTGAAATCATGAAATAAACGTGAGAAGGGGGCCGAAAGTTTTTCCGGCGGGTCCCCTCCGACGCTCAAGTCATGCGAGAGGATACGAGAAAATATACACTTGTAAAGTAATTGAAAGAAATTATGAATGCCTTAACATGCAGATTGAACCTGGTATTTATAGGCAGGGAACTAAGAGTTACCGTATATCAAGGACTCATTCCATGTTTATCCAAATCTTCTCAGGATATGATAAGATCTTGTGAATACAATCAAATCCCCGATATTGCTTTGCATATCTCGCACTTGCCTAATTTATGAGATACAGTCCCATTGTTGTGTCCACGTATTAAGCAAGTTATGAGAAGAGCTCGGCTAAGGAGCTCGGACCCGAAAAGAGGGTCGCCAAAACGTTCGGATGACGAACAGGTGAGGTAAAACACGTCGGTTAAACAGGTGGGCAACCAACAAAGAGGTCGGAGAAAGAGGCGAGGTCTTCTAAAGTAAGATCACAAAGGCAACAGGTCGGCCAATAAAGTGGTGACTATATTTAAGGGTGTCAACTTGTATCCATCAGCATACTGTCTCAAAGTCCTATAGTACCCCGGTTTTTTATATTAGCACACTAATTACAGATTAATTTCACCTCTTAAGTTAGTGTTTAAATTTACTATTAATTATTGCTCCCACCAAAAAATTTAAATAAATAAAAAGTTGTTGCTCCCACAACAAAACCTCCGAAAATAGTAGAGCACGATAACTCGAATGCGTGACAGTATAATCAAGTATATTCTTGAATGAGAAACGAAGACTAGCGATTTGCATGGAATCTTAATTTTGAGAAGGGGTGGAAAATAAAATTAAATTAAATTTTTTAAAAGGGAGAATATGAATTAAAGAGGAAGAAAAAGAGGGAGAATATGAATTAAAGAGGAAGAAAAAGACTCAATTAATTTTACAATGTGGGAATAAATTTTTTTTTTAATGTATCATGATGCCACTTATTTTATTAATGAAGAATAACAGTAAAAGAGAAATCAGACGATACCCCTTGAACTGTAAAACTTAAGTCATTACATCAAACACTTAACCATCCCAAATCTGACAGATAGTACAAACAAAATAAAATAATTCAATTAATCCTGCTATTTTGATCTTGTGTGATCTGGTCTTTAAATTATAAGTATGCAAAGTTCGGAACATACAATAGAATTGAGGAGTTGACAAACTTTATTAATTGTATTTTAAAATTTTTATAGGTACATAGATTAAGCCAATCATTAAATAGCAATATTATAGTATTTTAAAATTTTTATAGGTACATAGATTAAGCCAATCATTAAATAGCAATATTATAGTTATTTATGGAGTAGAAATATTGGTGAATTATTAATGTATATCACAAACGTTCGCTATGATGGTTTATGTACCCCGTGCATTATAATAACTAATATTTAATTCTCTTAATTATTGTCATAAGTTAGGACTTAGGAAAGAAGAATCATGCAGGGAATTGAGGAAAAGTTAATTTGTGAATGGGTTAATATACCCACTTTATTGTTCAATTGATTAAATATTAGAATTTATTTGAGGGTAAATTTTTTTAAGAAAGTTTGACAAATTATATTAAAAGTTAGGGTAACAGAATAATTTTGAAAGCTTAGCAATTCAAGGTATATTTCATTTTGTTGTATATTAAAGTTTATTTTTTGGGTTATATTTTAAATATTTATGATGAGAATTGTACGTGCAGTTGAAAAATTATATTAATAATTATTGTATTTGTTTATTTTGATTGTATAATTGTTTATGTAAAGTTATTTAATTATATAGATACTTATTTCATTGAAATATTATACAAGGAAATTTATGATTTTGACAAATTATAATATAAGGGTAAAGAAATATACATTAATAATTTAGTAACACCATACACTTTAATTTATTTATTTTATTTTATATAAAATATAGTTTAGGAGAATGATATCATTGGTGACTGAACTGTTTAAAATTTTGTTGCATGAATTATCGTATTTGAATATGTAACTGATTATATATATTTATTTGATTTATTCTTTGAAAAATTTTATTTAACAAGGAATTAATAGTAACCGATATTACTTTAAAATAATTATGCATATTATGGAATTTAACAAAGAAGAAAAAATACATTAGAGGTTGAAACTTTTAGCAAAAGTCAACATTACATATTATTTAAATAAAACAATAATTTTATTGGTTGTATCTTAATGTCAATTTGACAATTTCATTAGTAATTGTCATTACGTTTGCTCCATCCACGGAAATTAATGTTTGCTCCATCAATGAAAATTATGATTTTCTGCATTAGTAAGATCCATTATTTTTGTTTCGATTCATGTTGTACTTGCATATTATTCCTAGTATCAAAATTATAAATTTCTATCATATCTAATTGGTATCTACGTGCATCGCACGTACTTCATGCTAATTTATATAAATGCAAATGAGAATTGTGATAAATTTGAAATACATAAATTAAGTGTCATTTCAAATCCCAAGTTTCAGATCCATTTTCAAATCAAATCTCTTTATTCAAATGAAATCATTCATCCAAACACAATATTAGTCAAGATCGACTCGTTTATGCTCATTGCACCTAGAGATGAGACTGATCCCTTTCTTGGTTGTTACATAGAAAAATGTTTTTTTTTACATGAGTTTATGCCCAAATTTCCGTATTAATTTATGTACCAAACACTCTAAAAGCTTAACAATGTTAAAAGATGCATCACTTAATTATCGTATAAAAACTTGGTTTATTCAAAAAATGGCTAGGGTAGACTATAAAATCACTCTTTGCATGTAACTTATGTATATAAATACAAGTGTCAATATCCCTAAATCATTATGATATTACAAGAGGTGAAGGTAATATTCATCAAGGGAATATGATATTATATGGCTAGAGTTCGAGTAACCTTACTACGCCACCATGAGTAGGGGTGAGCAAAATTTTGGTTAAATCGAATTAATCTTTTAAATTCTTTAAAAAAATCCGTTATTTCGGTTCGATTTCAGTTTTCATTTAAAATTATGGTTAACCGATTAACCTATTTTTAATATTTTAAAAAAATTTAATATATTTAAATTTTATTAATTTTCATAAAAAATTACTCTTCTTTTATTTTTTTATTTTTAAATATATTAGCATTTTTTATTGTTTAAAAAAATATCGATTATTTCGGTTAACCGGACCGAATTAACCAATATTTTTTTCGCTTCGGCTAAGTCGGTTTTCAGAAAAAATGCGGTCGGTTCGTTTATCGTAAAAAAAATTCGATTATTTTGGTTTTTAAAATTCGGTTTTGGCCGATGACCGAATGCACAAACTTAACCACGAGTCCTAGAAGCACACTCCAAATGAATGATGGTGTAGTTGTATGAACCCGGTTTTGGCTCCACTTTTAACCCAAATCAATATAATTAGTAAAATGATCTGGATGTTAATATTGTACTTTTTATTTAAAAAGTGTCATCGTCTTTTTGTATAAATTGGTCCAACCCAAATGAATACAAGCATTTCCCACCCGCTACTATTCTATTTATTATGCTTAATTTCCTCGAATACACAAGTTCATAATTGCAATTGTGTTCTAAAAGACATAATTGCCAGAGCTACAGAAAAGTTAGGGAAATACTTCTATAGATCGGATGTAGATCCTATGTACATACCCAAAGGTGGGACAAGGTATCCGCAAAGCCCCAATTTTAAAAAAAAAAAATTAATGTAAATTTTTTTTTAAAAAAAACAAACATTCTTACCATTATTTTTTAAAAATATTTTTACCCCCCTAAAATTTTGTTCCACCCCTTTAAGTTGTTTCAAAAAAACATTCCAACCGACAAATTTTATTTTTTGGCTCCAACCCTATGTACACCCACTATTATGAAAAAGCAAAAAAAACGTACCACGACTAACCTGTCAACTTACCATATTTTGAAATTTGATTGACATGACAATTTTATATAAGAGTGTATGCATGGACACCACACTCGATTCATAGAAGTATTGCCTCATAAATTTCTACTTCGAACTAGAATAAAGTTGTCTTTTCAACCCAAGTTGCGAGAATAAAAAATATTCGAACATAAGCTAGTTGATTTGACATGAAAATAAAGTCAAGTTAATTAAATCATTTCAATTATTAACACATCTCAGCAGGGGTGACTTTAAGACGAGGGATATGCAGCTGGCGCTTAATTTTTTTTAATATATTATTATGTTAAAAAAAAGTATATATATTAAATTTTTTACCTCAAAATTTTCAAATCCAATAATTTTTACCCCAAAATTTTTTAAAAAAAAACCATACTTTTCCCCCTCTCAATAAAAAATCTATAATTTTACCCCCCCCTCAACATTTACCCTAGACTTCTTCCCTCCCTCTCAGATTGCATCAAAATTCCCACATGATAGCACACTAAACCACTAAGAGTATACTACTATACTAAGAACATCCAATCATCACGTATCGCATATGAAGTAAACACCAACATGTGTTTAGCAACGGGGGCATAAAATTTAGAAAATCATTATATAAAAGTTTAAATCAATGCCAGTTACAGTATGTCACCTTATTCCAACTACCAATTTTCATGGTCATAATTGAAAGAAATTAAGACACAATACATGGCAAAAGAGGAAGAGGACCTAGTGACAGAATTCATTTACAAGGTATGTACACAATAAATTCTAAACTTGCTTCATGATTCCCCATGCTCACAAGAAATCCCACAGGGCTTGCATCGAGTTACTTCATCGTCTCAAGCAGAGGTGGAGTTAGAATCAATATTTCTTGGGGCTAACAGGATTATGTACGGATAGCGACAATTTAGAGGGTCTGTGCCGAAAATAAAATAAAATTTCTGAAAATTAACAATTAAGTCCACCCTAATATAAAGATGGCTCCAACAGTGCTCTCAATAAGATTGGCGGCATAGTGTGGGAGCCCAAAAGACATCAGGTCCATTGGGAAGCAAATTTGGGGGTATGTTGTATAAAGGCACATATGTGGTCGGAGGATTGGGCTGCCAAACCACGAGTATGAGATCCTGAAACACCGATTGTCTTCGTAGTCTCTCCTGAGGACAATATTTCCATTCCTTCACCGGTTGGCCCCATCTTCCAACAACAGCCTCTCGTACTTCGCATCATAAACATGGCAGCAATAACCATCACCGGCCCTGATGCCATCAAGGAACCTACCACTGTTCCCCCCGACCACCTGCCCCTGACCACCAGACAGATACACCAAACAACCCACTTGCATTGGATGGCGAAGGAAGCCGTAAAAATGCCCCAGACAATGATAAATCACGAATCTTCCGTGGAGAGTGACCAGTTGGAGCAGACGGCTGGCGTAAAGTCACATTTGTAACAATCTTGATGTGACTAGAAATAGACACATCTATTGCGCTGAATTGTCTACGATTTGGTATATTTTGATGGATAAATTGATACATATGCTACCTAATTGTATATTTGTGTAAAATGTATGGAAATGTGAAGAAATCAAGCTAAAATGATGAAGAAAGCATAAAGGTTGAAGGAAAGAGAAAAAAACCAGAATCCAAGACAAATGTTGCTCATTTCTCCTCAAATTTATATATGTTCAGCCATGTTTGGAAATGTGGACCATAAAAAAGTTGTAGAACTTTGAGTTATCTTCGCGTGGACAGCTGATTCATCGAATTCGGAGTTCGGACGAGAAAGTTACGGCCAAAATACGAAACTCGCCAGAAAAATTGATGACAGGCGTAATTACGCCATTATTAGGCGTAATTACGCCAACGCTACGGCATGTGTAGGCGTAGCTACGCCATTCTACGCGTATTTACGCCAGAAGAGTTTTGGAAAGTGTAAAAACTTGATTTCTTTCCTTCCCACATGGATTCTAACCTACTCCATCAGCCTCCCTATACATATATGGACGAAAATCAGACTAAAAAACATCTAGATAGTTAGGATAGAGTAGTTTAGGATAGTTTTACAATTTTTCTCTCAATTTTGTTGAAGAACGCTACGAAGATCGAAACGAAGGCGGGATTGACACCTCGACGAGCGGAGATCGGATTAGTTTTCTTTCCCTTGTTTTTATTTATAGTTTTTCTTAGATTATGTCTAGCTAGTCTTAATTCTTGGTTGAGGAAAACAAATCCTTGGATTTTATTTATCTTGGGGAGATTCTTATGCTTTTAATTATCAATTTTATTGAGTATCAAGAGTTTTCTGATTTTGTTGATATAATTGGTGTTTGTTTATTGGATTGACAACCTAATAACTTGCATGAAATCTAATGCTAAATTAGATATCAAATACAGAATCGTTTGATCCCTCTAATTTACGAAGCAACTAAGATTGATGAATTTCCGCTTGTGAGTTTGTTAAATTCTTAGGAAGAACACTTGACTAGATTAAACATAGACGCTTGGATTATGTTGTTTAGCTTCATCAATCTCACTAGTTCATATGCTATCATCGATTTAAATCTTAATCGCTTGTATTTTGATTGATTGTTTGATAAGGGTTAAACTATAACGCTTGGGCTACTTAACTAAACATAAGGTGAGATAGGACTTTGATTATTGGATCAAACGTCCAACGATGAATATTCATATGAAAAATTGAGTCTTTTGTGAATCGATGAAATAGATGATAATTCCAAGGAAGAGTCGACTGATACCAAGAATCACTTTCATTAGTTAATCTTTGTTTTTAATTTTAATTAGTATAATTCATTCACAACCCCATCTTTTATTGTTTTGATTTTGATTTTCATTAACACAAAGATTTACACCTCCTCGTGGGATCGATCTCTACTCACGCTACTACATTATTGTTATCAATCTTGAGGATTGAGTGGGGTTAATTTGGGCGTACACGATAAGCGCAACACCAAATTTTGGCGCCGTTGCCGGGGAGGCGTGTTATATTTTTGTGTCAATATTTTCTGTTTTTTTTCTCTCTTTCGTTTTATTTCTTTCTTTCCCCCACACCGCTACTCTTGTTTGTTCGTGCTTACAGGTTGATTTCTTAAAAATCGGATCTTTTCATTGAGGACTATAGGCGGCTAGACGAGTTGGAGTATCTTGTGCAACAACTTGGCGTAGGGATTGGACAAAGTGCATACAACTCAAGTTGGGGTGATCATCCCAATCTCAACTATGACAATCAATGGATGAGCCCACCTCCACACTACATGCAAAGTACTCTACCGCCATACATACCGCAATATCCGCCATGGCCGCAACAACCTCAATACCATACCCTTGGTGAGTCTTTAGAGGATCTTGTTTCAAACACTTAATGATAGAACTTTGCAATTCCAACAGGAATTCAGGGCTAGCACTCATAATTTGGGTAACCAAATGGAGCAACTAATAAGATCGGCCGATCGGATAGCAGCACAAAAGGAGACCATGATTGCATTCGAATCATGGAGTGATGAAGATGAGGAGACTATGGAGAAGGTGGTACTGATGCCACCCGAGCTAGAAGAGGAGACACATGTGCCAATAGAAGAAAAGGAGCTTGTACATCCTACAACTCCGAATGGTATGTTTCCAACTAAGAACTATATTGATTGCTTAGATGAATCATGTGCTGTGGAAGAGGAGTCGGCGAAAGAATACTGTGATGAAATGGATCCTTGGGACTATTTTTGCGAAGACAACATCACCTTGGACAGTGGCAAAGAGGTAGAAACTCCAGCAGCGATGGTACTGAGGCCATCAATACTTGAACAACAAACAGAGATCGAGGTGGATAGCAAGGAATCTCACCAGAATGGGATTCCCAAAGGCGAGCATATGGGACAACAAGTTAAAGGATGCCATGAGGTAGATCTTGATCGACCTCAACTGACTTCTTTGGAGGAAGGCGACATAGTGAAAAGACAAAAAGCCTCCAAGAGGTGCAAGGCGAATAGGCATCGCCTTAAGCGAGAGAACTGGTCGTCGGGCCACCGACGTTAAACAGAGGCGCTGCTTGGGAGGCAACCCAAGGGGAGTTAGTTTCCTTTCTCCCTTTTATTTATTTTTTTGCTTTAGTAGTTAGATTCTCTTTTCTTGTATTTTACCTTACATTGAGGATAATGTAAGATTTAAGCATGGGGGAGGGATTAGTGGTGTATTATTATTTTTCTTATTGCAAAAATACAAAAAAATCGAAAAAATTGAAAATTTT